>JADANN010000097.1:0-69859 GCA_018806985.1 Angiostrongylus vasorum | reverse complement strand
TCGTTAGAAGTGGTCTGCAATACGCACTGGCTTGGTCAAAGGCTCAATTACGCGCGTCGTTCGTACCTTCCATCATTAAGCGGCCGAGAAAATAGTACGTAAGTTTTTTTGCGAAATGAAAACATCTGCTCAAAAACAACTGTGGGTTCCTGAAGGAGAATGCATATGACGAATACGCATTCAGCCATTTCAACGATGCCTCCAAGGGGTTCGAACACATAGTGTTAAAAAAGCTCTTGGCGTTGATCAGCTCCTGAGGCCTAATGGATTGGATTTCATCGAGCACCGCAAAAGGAGATTAAGTGCATCTATGGCATGTATTGTGATTTTCAGTGGCCTACCAATGTATCGACTTAAGGCTGCTACCCTCCCAGATAGGTCTGGTAGCTAATTTGCAGACCACGGAGGTATGGAGGGCTTGGTGTGCTTTAGGCCCAGGATCGATCCCATGTGTTCTGCAGTGCACCTGTATCCACTGGGCTAAACGACCCTGTACATCCGTAGTGAATTTTTATAAATTAATCAATGTCGCACGCTCTATCCTTTTTTGCTGCCGTCGTCTAGCTTTAGATACTAATAGTTCTTCTTGCACTAAGCAAATTCTTACTTCCTAAAAAAAACTTGAAAGCAAAAACAATAACGTGATTTTTTACAACCTGAACCGAACTTTATGAGCGCAATTTATGTCCTTGAAGATGAAGGTTGATATGGTTTTTGAAAGATAGGAAACTTTTAAGTCTCGTATTGATTCTCATCGACCCACCATACAGTTCTACTTGTCACGACAGCGTCAAGATGCGTGTTACGGTCGGTGAGTAAATCAGACCGACGTCCTTTCGAGAATTCATAAACGGCTAAAAATTGCGCATTAAAGGATGCACTGCGCGGGTTCGTGAGCTTTAAAAACATACTGGTACGAATTTTCCAGAGGAAATGCTTTGCCGCTGAAATCAAGCAGTTACAGGATGGAAGACGAAAAAAACAAAGCTAAGAATGTGAAGTTGCTGCGATTGGTGGCTTTGCTTCAAAAAAAGGAACAAGTATGTCGAAAAAATATAGTACATGAAAAGAAAGCGCCTAAGGTTCTACGTGTTCACGCGCCTTCATGCGCGATTTATGAGACAACATATTATGAGATACGCGGAATACAAAGGCGATTGTGAGAATTATGAACTCTGCCGATCCAGTTAAGTTTTCGAAACGTATTCATCGTCACGAAACAAGAATTCGGATGGAAGCGAAGCAATTTTACTGTACAAAGTGAACATGCCGGTTTAACCTTTTCAGTCACACCACTACTCTAAGTTAATCTTCTTATTATTTCGCAACCGTTGGTTAGCATTATCCCGAATGAGAATCAAGATTTATGTGCAGAAAGGAACATACTGTGGATGCGCATAAGACTTCAGAGTTCCGAGTGAAACGCTAGCGATAAGTGGGTGTGAGGATAAGCTAAGCGAGCACGATGGGACGAGCTTGCAGCGATTCGGCAAAAAATTGCAACTGTCTTTCTCCTACTCATTCTTCGGTTTGCTGATCAAGAAAGATTGCTAGTTGGTCTGTGACACGTTTAAGCAACTTCGAGGGCAATCATATTAACTACAATGTTATTTTTCCTACGTGGAGAGGAACTTTCATCGTTCAAGGTGAAAACTGCGAAATTGACGTCCATGAATATGTCGTCTATGAAGAGAGCATATGCTGGTTGTCAAAACAACTCAGCGTGTGTAAGTCGACACCGGATTTAGGCGTGCATTACGAAGTCTTTCAGCATGTTGTAGCTTTTTACATAGTAAAGCATTCAATAGAGTTCCCTATTGTGATACATTGTCACAAATGCGGATTTCAGTGCCGAATTTGACAGTACCGAAGTACTCTCTGAGATAGAATTCCTCTTAGCGTTTCCACTAATCACTAAATTGTTTTGTTGTGGAGAAAGCAAAGCCCAACTTTCTACTGCAGCACTTTTTTATCACTGGATGATTGGTATTTTGACAAAATGTTAGACAACTGAGGAGGTTGTCACTCAAAATTACACTTTCCATCTATGAAGAAGGCTAAATTCGTCATATCATCAGTAATTGCGAAATAAAGTGTTTTGCTATCAGCCTTTTACCTCCTGATAAAGGGCTTAGATACCACTTAGAGCAGTATAGCCGTAATAGCTCAATAATCTAACGATGACGGTCCTAATTTTCGTTTTTCCTAATGGGTTACCGACTAGAGGAGCAAATGCAGTATCTGGCGAATGTGGGCGGCTGTTTCGTGTCCGTACACAAAAGCTTCGTCTTATTTATCGGACCATAACACCAACAACATTGTGCAAGCCATCGTTTCAGACCCAACTGCCGAGCCGGATTTCTCGGTCACCTGTGCTAATATCGACAATTTACATGCTTCCTTTTGATCGAATTATGTAGACTTTATGGTCATGGAATTATTGTCGACACATCGGAAACAGATACATGATAATCATGACTTGGATTCAGCACTGATTCAACGAATATTAGACACTTTCAGGCTGTTTATAAACGTATTTGTGATCGGTGCTACAAAGCTTCCGATGACAAAGTCAATCCGAAATACGTCGACGTCGACGGATGTGAAAGCAATCCATGTCGACAGGGTGTTGATTGCAACAAAGTTCGAGGAAAACTTCAATGCACTGGCTCTCCCTAGGCGTTATAACGCTAAGAATATCGAGTTTTATAGATGTTTGCCTCAACCAAATCATTATATAGGTCTGCATATACCTCTTAAAAAATGGTGCTGATATTTTGTGTATGATATCCCCCTATATCCGCTGTCATATACACTCATAATATCATTCAATGTTGCAGAGTTTTAAAGGTTTTAAAAAGTTTTGTGCTCTTCTCCAGCTAACGGCCAGACATGCGCAGATATTGACGATCGTGCAGTTGCGAACTATCCACGCTGCTCAAATTCACATGTTCCATGCTTTAACAAAATGGGCTCGTTTCACTGTTTACTCTCTGATTTCTCTCTAAGCCCTCTGTTTTTCCGCCTTTGAAATTGTTCCACAGGTTATTGTGGTGATGGTCGCACGTGTCGTCGCCGTTCTGTATGCTGCGGAGCTCCGTGTCGTCGGGATGCCACATCTGTTGACGATCCGTCTTCGCTGAATCCGGGCGGATTTTGCTCAAATAATCAAGTTTATCGAAAAATGTGTGCAGGACAATTTTCTTGGCCCATCGAACATTTTCAAAACGTCGTACCACGGCCGGGATCGAACCGACAATCTTCTGATTAGAAGTCAGACGCCTTATCCATTGGGCCACGCGGGCTGCAGGCTGAGTATCTATGTAATTGTCTATATGTCCTTATGAACTGCTCTAGTTGAGCTGATACCAACTTATATCAACTTCGCATCAGCTCAACAAGATATCAGTTCGCTAAGAACATAGAAATCAATATGCCGATTATTTATGCCGAAGTTTGTAGAAATTCGATTTTTTGAATTGTTACAACGTTGGCGGAGATGGTACTTTCAAAAAATAGAACATCATTGTCGTGGTATTTGCAGTTTCCACAGTGGAAGTCAGATGCATTTCTCATGGAGCACAAGGTTACGGACTTATCGAGCGTTTTCGAAAATCGTCGTTGCTTCTTTTCCTAAGCGCTGTCGTAAATGAGTCTGTGTACAATAATATGTCTTAATAAAAGTATTTTCTTTTTTTCTTTTTTTCTTCCAAACGGTTAAAAGTCTCATCGTTGCTGGTAGGTGTTCCTGGGTGCCGGGCTGAGATGTACAGCGGGGGATTCATCAGCATGGCTAGGTTTCCCAAGCTAAGGAGTACAGAGTTTCCATCAAGAAGCCGAGCTAGAAGTAAACCAATACTCCGCCATCGTCCTGGAAGCAAACTAGTCGCATGGTAGTAAATCTTCCTCTGTTATATAAGGACGACAAGTGCCTGTGGTGGTGACGACCTGGGGCAGACTTTGGCTAGGCTGACCTCAGGAATCCAAAGGTCCACAGTACCCAAACAAGTAAAACTCCGAAAAAGTGGAGACTATGCTGGAGGGCGCTCAGCTGTTACATAGGCCACGTGCAGCCTAAATCAGAAGTAGTTGCCGCGAAAGTTACTTTGATACTTGGTTGGTTCGTCTTCACTGGTTGTGGAGCCTCCAGTATAATTCCCATGTTTTCGGAGTTTTGCTGGTTTAGCTATTGCGGGCCCTTGAATTCCTGTAGTCAGCCTAGCCCAAGTCTGCCCCAGGCTGTCACCACCACAGGTAGTAGCCGCAGTAGTAGGTTAGCGAAAGATTTGTCACTATGCGACTAGTTTGGTACCAAGACAGTGGCTGATCCTGGTATTGGTTTACTCTTGGCTGGGCTTTCTGATGGAAACCCCGGGCTCCTTTTCACCTTGGGAGACCCTGTTAGGAGGATGAATCCCCCCCCGCTGTACATTGCAGCCGGACACCCAGGAATACCTCCCAGCCACCGCGAGGCGGTAAACCGTTTGGAGGAAAAAAAAGAAAAAAGAAACTATTTGCAAGGAGATATATTATTGCACACAGATTCATTTAAGTGAACACTCAGAAGAAGAAGCAGTGCCGACTTTTGAAGACGCTCGATAGGGTCGTTACCTTGTGTTCTTTGAGAAATGAGTCTCACTTCTACTCTGAAAACTGCAAACGCCACGATTATTGTGTTCTGTTTTTTCGAAAGCAGCATTTCCACCAACATTATTACAGTTCAAAACACCGACTTACTATAAACCTCGGCATAAATGACCAGCATGTTTGCTTCTATATTCTTATGAAATGACCTTGATGAGGTGATGCGAGGTTGATATAAGTTGATATCAGCTTAACTAGATCGGTTCATAAGGACATTTAGATCAATATATAGATGTTGGACGTGTACCCGTGTGGCCCAATGGATAAGGCGTCTAATTTGTGAAGATTGTCAGTTCGACCCCGTCCGTTGACTTACCTTTTGAAAAGGTCAGATGGGCTAAGAAAATTGGCCTGCACTTATTTTCCGGTAAATTTGATTAATTAAGGAAAATTCACTCAGATTGAGAGACGACGGATCTTCAACACATGTGGAATCCAGGCGACACGGAGCTCTATAGGACACAGAATGGTGACGACACGTGCACCATCACCACATTAACCTGTGGAGCAATTTCAAAGATTTAAAAACAGAGGGCAGAGATAGAAACTAGGGAAGTAAATGTCAGAGATCTTTTCGCTACCTGGTGGACATTTACTGTAGTGAAATGAGTCGATTGTGTTAAAGCATGGAACATGTGGATATGAGGAGCACTGATCGTTCGCTGCTGCACATTCGGCAATATCTGCGCATACCTGGCCGTTGGTGGTCGGAGGCTCCTTGCAATGCACACGTTGGATCGATCCCCCGCTTACATGGCCCACGAAGCCTTCCACTTTTCCGGGGTCGATAATTTGGTACCAGACTTGTATGGAGGATATCAACACTGGCTCGATACATCGGTAGGCCACTTTATATCACAGTACAGGCCACGTATGCGCCTGATCTCCTTTAGTGATGCTTGATGAAATCGACTACATAAAGCCTCAGGGGGCCGATCAACACCAAGAGCTTTTTTATCACTATGTGTTCGAGCCCATTCGAAGCATCGTAGAGATTGCTGAATGCATAGTAGTCATATGCAATCCCCTTCGGGAACTTAGAGCTGTATAGAGCAGGTGTTTTTATTTCACAAGAGAACGCCGGTACCAAATTTCCGACCGCTTAATGGAGGAGGGCTCGGCGCGCACGAAGCGCGTAATTGAGCCTTTGACCAAGCCAGTACGTATTGCAGAGCACTTCTACGCTTTGCCCTAGAGGGGCTAAATGGCATAAATTTTGAAAAAAATTGACTTGTTGTAATTGCGTGGAGCACAGCGACTGGTGACCATCAATTGACAAAGATGTGCGTTTATAGTTGTAGTTATGCATATGTATATATATATATATATATATATATATATATATATATATAAATTGTATTTGTGGCGAACAAGTCAATGTCTTCTCCTCAGGCAAACATGAATTGTCAGTATAAGGTTCATTCCATTGCACCAAACGTTTCAGTGGCTTCGCCTTCTAGAAATTCTTCCCGGTATTCGCTTGCTGAGCCTGCTAAATAAGCTGTTATAAATATTACTTTTAAAAAGGCATAATAACAATGTTTGATCATCATGAGATGTATTATTTGCCCGACTAATGTGCGCGATTGTCAGTTGTGGGAAAGTCATTTTTCTTTCAAAGAAACGAAGACAACATTTTTGAATAGAAGGTAAGTAAGACTGTTAAAGGAGAGTCATGGTGTTTAAGGAGGACTGGATAATCGGGGGATCATGGCTAATACTGTCGAGCAGCATGAACGATGAGTCATCATCGAGGATCGCCGTCTATGAATTTCCCAAGAACAACACGTGATGTTATGCAGTTTTCAAGATGATAGGACTGATACTGGTGATACGCCACTTTCACTCGGCCATTCATTCATAAAGTTCATGAAAATTGGTATACCAGAGGGCGACTTTGAGAAAGGAAAGAGGGTTGGTAAAACAGCTTTTATTTTTTTGTTTAATTTCTAACTCTACTATTTGTTTTAACCTTTTTGCCTACTGCCTACTGTTTTTTGATGGCAGGTTATATTGCGAAATATAACTTCAACGAAGCTGAGATATTTGCAAAACTCTGGACCGCAGGTGCCTATGGTGGGGAACAAACGCGCTATTGTCCTTTCCGGGGAGTAACGCGTTCACCACCACACCATGCGGGTCCTTCGTTTCGCCTGTCTCTCAGCTAGTTCTATCGATCTTTTTTGCCATCAGCAATCACCCGTCAACGGGATTGATCTGGGGAGCCCGAATCGGCATTGAACCCAGTTAAGATGAGGCTATAGTTATAGGCACCTGTGGTCCAGAGATTTGCAAATATTTCAGCTTCGTTGAAGTTATGTTTCTAATATTTGTTTATACAAGAATCGTCTAGATCAACATCGTTCAGATTTTCAAGCAACGTTGTGCACAGCGCCATCTGACTAATTCTATATTGACGATGGGTGGTCCCATACCAAATGCGATTATATTGGACGTACTTCTGGTACAATGCTTGGATTTCGCTACGCGGATGCTAATAAGAACAAGGTCGGATTCCATCACATTTCATCGGTAACATTGAAGGACAGCAAAACAATAACACATTTGAGCGACCCAAGTGGAAAATTCCACAACACAGCCGTTCGTAAATATTTTGTTGCACACGTGTCCACTTAGCTTCGTTGTGAATCGCTTTCTTTGCGACTATATTAGTTAGCTGGAAGAGATTTTTGAATAAGAATGTGAAAATTTAGAGAGTGATCTGCACTGAGACGCTGTTCGAATATTCGCTTGATCCAAAAAAAGTATATTCCTGGAACTGAGACGGTGTATGCAAGTGTTAAGAAGCCGGTGAACGAGCTGACCTCGTCAAGTACTTCGAGCAGAAAGGAAGGAAGAGGGCTACTTAATGAAGCTATTGTAGAACAATAAAGAAAAAAATCAACGAAGAATTAAAAATAGACACGTAGCTATGTCCACAATAATTTTAAAGACGATTAAACACTCAATCGCTAGGCTGCTGGGCTGCTATGCGAAGGCAACGGCTGGATGTCGAACCATAGAAATGAGTGGGTTTGGCAAACCACCAGATTTCTCATGCCATACTCGCAAGCGAAATTTTAAATTAAAGTGGTAGCTCAGAAGTAATTTGCAATGAGCCTTATCACCTTGTCGTTTGCTATGATTTGTTCAGAAAATCAGTATGGTGTAAAAAAGTCGCGGAAGTCATTATTTCCCGAACAGCGGCGAGGAACATCCTTCGCACAGGGCATAAATTTAAACTAAAGCATCAAACTCCATTTTCAACTAAAGTGCGAAAATTTGTTTTCGATGTGAGAATGTCCGTGTGTAACAGCCAAAATCAATACATGGTTTATGCAAAATTAATAGCTATTAATAGCGGCTAAGCGCTAGTCGCGCCCAACACGTTATCTTCGGCCTATAATTTCGGAGATAAAGTGTATACCTTATTTGAGTGGAGAGGCAAGGCCTGCAAAGTGTATTGCCCTCGACAGTTTTTTTTTCAGTAGAGTGTTTTGCAACATATAAAACTGATAGCGCAGTGGCAGTGATGCGAGTCATCACGAGCATTGTACTGGTCCGATCCCGCCATGGGCTCACCAAACCTCACATTATTCCATGATCGGGAAATTAACACCGGTCTTGTCTGAAGAGAAACTTTTTGCAATTTAAGTGGGAAGGCTCTAGCTTAGCTATCTAAGGACACCAATGAGAATCGATTCGATCAGCATTCTACGACATTCAAGGGTGAAACGAAACTCCTCACGCTGCAGCCGAAGTCACACGTAAAAGTGGGAAGACCTTGGCTCATGATGAATACCGGAAGTCGAATCGAATATGAGATGTACTGGCATCCGCGCAGTAGATGTGAAGAAAAGTCGTATTAAACAAAGAAATAAAAAAATTTGTAACATAGACATTTTTATCTCATCTTTTGTAACCGAGGCACGTATAGAGGCACGTAAAGAGCAGCAATTTGAGGTGTCTGCAAAACCCATGGATCCGTCCCTGCACCCCTGGCTCACCCAGTTTAGTTCTTCCGGGGACGGAAAAATTGGTACGAGACGTGTCTGTTAGGATAGTAGAACTTACTGGATACATCTGGGTACTCGTAAGTGGACATATATATGCCAGATATCCATTCAATCAGATATATAGATAAGATAGATATTCCACTAGTGATGCTTGATGAAGTCGAATGCATGGTGCACCTCTCAGAAAATGATCAACGCTGGAAGCCTTTCTCTTTTTTTATTTACTAATCAATCGATAGCTTGTCTAAAACACATTCGGCAAACTGCCTATGGGAACACCTGGGAGAACCAAAGCTCAGCTATCTTGGGTTCTTCAAAGAACTATGCTCAGCAACCATGTAATATGAGAGACGACCACGATAGTCAGGGCTCCACCCTTCAGCTGTAAACAACTATATCAGTGGGTTTCTTGTAGGATGACAGGGACGATTCGCTCTTATCTAAGCTTCCAAATGAAAGCATAGATTTCGTCATTTGCACGACCCCGCTGGATTTACCACATTCGAAATGACACTTTTGAGCAGGCGTTTCCCAGCTGACGCACGACGTAATATGCATTGGACAATCCATTTAATGATTGTAAAAACCCTTGTAGAAGAAAAGCTATGTGTACTTACTTACTTGCTTACTTACCTACTTGGATGCTTGGACGGTCCGTCTTCACGAGCTGTGCGGGCCCCAGCACATATGCCATTCTTTCTTTTCTCCCGCTATCGTAGTCCATGGTGGTGGTCTTGCTCGAGCATGGTTGCGATTGCCAGTGTCGTACCGTGATCTGTGAAACAACTGCAGCTGCGGGTACAGCTGATTAACTTTGTTTACGAACACGTCCGCCCAATGTGTAGGTACTCGCCCTGAGGGACGTTTGCATTCTCTTGGAGTCCACTCTAGTGTTCTTTTCGTCCATCTGTCGTCCGTTCATCTCATTATTTGACCGGCTCATCTATGTTTCGTTATGGAAGTATAATCTCCTGGATCTCGAAGATGTGACAGATTTCGAAGGTCAGAGCTTCGCATTCCGGCTAGATATTGAGAGTGCCGGTTATATCAGAAGATGTTGCTCAAGCGCTCTGTGAGTAGTGTGAAACATTCTTGACGTGGTTGGAGTATCAACCCACGTCTCTGCAGCATAACAGAGCGCTGGGAGGACCGTAGAATCGAAAAGGTGAGTGCGGATTTTCGGGCCCTTCAGTTGGTCGGTGGCCTCTTTGAGAGGCCCGAATGCAGCCCAAGTTGCTCTCCTTCTTCTATCTATTTTCTCCTTCATGTTGTTTTCCATGTTAATTGATTGCCCAAGGTATACGTACGAGGTGCCCTCTGCAACGAAAGAGCCATCCAATTCAATTTTTTTACGCCTTCGCACCCTGGGTTTTTCATGAACTGGGTCTTCTTTCGATTTATACGAAGTCCGAACTTTTCCCCCGCTTCGTTCAGCTCATTGATCACCATATCTGCTTCTCTAGTACTTGAGATGACAATGTCGTCGGCAAAACGAAGGCTTGATAGGAATTTACCAGCAATACATATGCCTTTCTCATCCCAATCGAGTGACTTCATTATCCACTGTAGTGCGGCACATAACAGCTTTGGCGATATTGTGTCGCCCTGTCGAACCCCTTTTCCTATGGGTATGGTAAGAGGTCGATGGAAAAGCTGTATTTTCGGAGTGCAGTTCCGATAGCAGTCGCATAGAATTTTTTGTATAGGACGGGTCCACTCCTTGGTCGACGAGCGCTGATAGGATTACATTCATTTCGACACAGTCAAACGCTTTTTCGCAGTCGACAAAGGTTAGGACTAGAGGCAAGTGGTGTTCCCGACAAACTTCGATGACCCTGGACACGGTTTGGATGTGGTCCACACAGCAAAAATCCTTTCCGAAATCCCTGCTTGCTCGACTGGTCGCGCCTCATCCAATGCCCTTGATATGCGCATGAGGATAATCTTCGTGAAGAGCTTGTAGAGTACACTCAACGAGCATATGGGACGATAGTTACGAAGATCCCTTCGGTCTCCTTTCTTATGCAGGATGACCGTACGCAACGTCCTCCACTGGTCTAGGATTTTTTCCCTTTGAAGGTAGGCTATCCTGCGATTTGCGGGAAGTACATGTAAATTGTGGTCACCAGCTATAAGGAAATCGGGGGTAATATTATGGGGTCCTGGAGCTGTGCCTCTTTTCATGCTTTCTATCGCAACTCGGACCTCCGACGGAAGAATTCCAAGTGATTTTTCTCCGGCGGTGATATTAGGGTCCGGGACGGGTATTGTAGAACGGAAAAGGTTGGTATAGGACGTTTCTGCTATTAATTCCATATCATGGCGGGAACTTTGACGACCGCATCTTCGTTCATCAGGGCTAACAGCGGACCATTATAACCACACAAGTTCTGACGGCATTTTTTCAGACTGCTTCTTTTCTCTGCTGCTTCCAGTAGTTTCTTTTGCTTGTACGGTTGTAGATCTTCTTGCAAAGCCATTCTGCAGCTGGCATTTGTTAGTAGCATTGTTAAACGTGTGGCAGTAGGATCAAGCTTCAGCTTCCTTCTCCTTTCGAGCAACTCCATAGTAGTGACGAAGATGCAATCCGATCTTCTTGCTTGAGGAACTGAGGCAAATTCGGCACAGTTTTTCAGTCCTTCGACAAGCAGTTGGTAGTCTTCGGTCGGGTTCTCTTTAATCTGCCGGTCACGTCTGGATAGGACTTCGTTCAGAATGTTCTCGTCGTATACAGCTGAACTTGTTCGTCGTGGTCGAAGAAGAGAGTTCTTTTTTCAGCTTGTGGCTGAATCGAATCTTCGCGCGAAGAAGGCGGTGATCGGAACCAGTACAGAATGACGGGGGCTACAGATGTGTCAAGTGGGCACCATGTTCTGTTTGTCAGAATGTGGTCGATCTCCGCTTGAGTCATGCTGTCAGGAGACACCCATGCCCAGCGGCGGTTTTCTTTCTTCTGGAAAAACGAGTTTCCATGGAAGGGACGTGCTGCTGACAAGTGCCCTGCGAGAGGGTTTCCATTCTCATTTCTTTCTCTTCGCACAAAATTTCCGATCCTGTGCTAGCTCACGTTGGCTTTTCCTATTCTAGCGTTGAAGTCTCCGCAACAAATTCTTTGTCATTGCGGATGATTTCCTCCAACTGATAGTAAAACGCATTTAGTTCGTACTCATCAGGTGCGTCGGTCGATGAGTAGCAGTTGGTGATAGTGGTCTTCTTATGATGTGACATTTGAAGACGAAGGACGGCTATGCAAGGGGAAAAAGGATCTCGTATAAATCGACGAGATAGAGAAGAGACGGGTGGACGACAAAGCCAACGCCGTCGACATTTCGTGATGGGCCCTTTTCTCCACGGATCACAGGGGGTCCCGTTGTTTAGTTGACGTATGTCGGTCTTATTGATTTTTTGTTTCTTTTAATGCGATCAAGTGAAATTTAATGCGATCTGCCGCTACACGATGTGGATCAGAGGGAGGTGTATTTTCGGCGACGAATCCTTCGCTCGGTCTTTCTACTAGTTGATTCGGAGAGATGTTAGAACTCAAACGTGGGTAATTAAAGCTAGGTGTAGTGAAACAAAACACTTGGAAAGAACAGCTTTGGATGATGTCCACTTGGTCCGCGCTCCTCCTCCGCGTATACATAATATAGAGCGCATCTCCATTATCTATACTCTCATAATACATTATCTACTTTTTAATATTTCATATTATCTCATTGCGTTTCATTTTCGTTCGCCGTTTAGGTCTAGGTCTAGGTCTAGCTCTAGGGTCTAGGGTCTAGGTCTAGGTCTAGGGTCTAGGTCTAGGTCTAGGTCTAGGTCTAGGGTCTAGGTCTAGATCTAGGTCTAGGTCTAGGTCTAGGTCTTGGTCAAGGTCTAGGTAGGCTCTAGGCTTAGGCTTAGGCTTACCCACGAGTTCCGCCGACCTGGCGACTTTTCGAGATTTCGGCGATTTTCGCGTTTTTTGCACACTTTCGATCTACCGCGCTTTTTTGTCTTTTTTTGTGTTTTTTGGAGGTTTCAGCGACTTTAGAGGGCTCTCGGCGAGTAGTTCAAATTGCGCGACTTTGTTGCCACGTGCTACTTTCTCTCCCCCCTAAGACTCAGGCTAAAGCTTCGTGCAACGTTTTGCCGCGCTTTCCTGTTGTTTCGGCAATTTTTGGACTCGCGAACAGAAAAGTCGCCCGCGCTACACTTACCCATCCGCTCCCTCATAGTAAAAATGGCGTCGTCGCTGCGAAAATCGCGTTTTCCCTCGTTTTTCGCGGAAAACTCGTTAGTGGCCGGAAAGCTCCATCGTGGCTATAGTAACTCGTCCGCACTACAGCAACTCGCCCGCTAGTACTGACAGTCGGCTTAAAATGGCGTCGGCGCAAAGAAAATCCCGTTCCCCGAGGTTGCTCCAGACAACTCGTCCGCTACTCTAACTCGTGTGCATAATATTTAGATATTTAATATTGCGTTTGCGCGACGAAATTCGCATTCTGCGAAGAGTTACGGCGCTTGAACACAGTCCCACTCCTGCGAGTCTTTTCGGGTGTCGCAATGCGGCCGCTGTCGTTACCTCACCTATCACCTCACCTGTATCACCTGTAGTCCCGTTGATCGTCGACTGACTCGAACAGGAGCCAGTAAATCTTCCATTTTACCCTGTGGCGTGCAAGAGTGGCCCAGTAGGGTTCTGCTCGCTCTACGGACTCGTCGAGCATTATGTCTTTCTTGTACGCTTTTCGTGAGGAACTCCGACCATCGAGTCGGTGGTCTTCCTGCAGTGCATTTAACATCCCGAGGAATCCAGTCACTAATGGCTGTTGTCCATCGGTTGTTGTTCATACGCATTACGTGTCCTGCTCACCTTATCTTCGACTGCTTGCGATAAAAAACGGCATGTTTGATTTTTGATCGTTCTCGTAGGTCGGAGCTTCGGAAACCTTCCTTTCTTGTGTGAAACGAGATACACCTAGCATCGTCCTTTCGACTGCGCCTTCGATAACGCTGAGTGATCTTTCATCCTGCGTACGCAGCGACCAAGTTTCTGACGAATATTTTAGGGCAGGAAGTACCACTGAGTCGAAAAAGGTGAACATGGAGTCGGGTGTTCCTTATTTTCTTCACTACATCCTCGATGCTCTTGAAAGCTCGCCAGGCCGTTCGTTTCCTTCTGCTCAGCTCTGGAGCTAGGTCGTTCATTATATTGATTTCACGATCTAGGTTGATAAAACTGGAGCATTCGGAGATATTCGTTCCGTTGAGCATGAATGGGGCACGCGAAACCAATCCGTTCTTCATGAGCATCGTTTTTTGTTAGATTTAGGCGAAGACCAATCTTTCCATAGGCTTTATTAAAGTGGAAAGCATACGTTCCGCTTGGCTAATGTTTGGTGTTATAAGGGCGATGTCACCAGCAAAGCGAGGATGATGTAACTGCCGGGTCGACCATCGATTTTCGCTCCCATATTAAACCATTCCAATGTTCGCATGACGTTCTGGAGGGTGGCGGTATGTAATTTTTGGCAAGATGGTCTCGTCTTGCCTAACCCCTCTTTGACGTCAATGTTAACATTGTTGCAGAATGATGATATCTTGGTTGTGAAATTTTTGTACAGCCCACGAACAATCTTTATGTACTGAGTAGGGACTCCTCGACTGTTAAGGGCTTCCATGACTGCTTATATCTCAATTGAGTCAAATGCCTTGTTCAAATCGATGAAAGTGAGACAAAGCGGTCTTTTGTCCTCTCGCGATACCTCAATGAGTTTTGTTATCGTGTGGACGTGGTCTATTCTGCTAAATGCTTTTCGAAATCCTACTTGCTCACCTGGCTGTCCTTCGTCCAGTGTTCTTTCAATCCTGTTTGAGATGACTCGAGTGAAATGTTTGTAGACGACAGACGACGAGTAGATTGAGCGGTCGTTGCCGAGCAATAACACGGTATTGCCGATCTTCCACTGACTAGGACCTTGCATTCAGACAGGTAACGTGTGAAGAGCCGAGCTAGTGTGTTTACGAGGACTGGCGGAAGGCTCTTCAGGTGTTTGATCTTATCCTCTTCGGACCTCGTGTTTTTCGATTTTTCATCGACGAAATGGCTTGTCGAATTTCGGAATGGAGAACCGGTGGTACAACGTATCCATTCTCCATTATGACGGAAGGTGGATGTGGCTATCGTGGAGATCTGAGTAGTAATCGTAAGTGATTTTCTCCATTGCCTTTCTGGATGTTGTAACTGCTCCGTCAGGGCGTCGGAGTGCAATCATCTTGGTCTTATAATTGGCGAATCTTCGGTGAGCTTTGCGAATGCTCTTCCCCAGCCTCTGCAGCTTCGACCATTACTGCTGCTTTTCTCTCTTTAACATCTTCTTTTATCGCCTGTCTGTATTGTTTTGCACGTTCGGACGATAGTTCGTGGTTGCCTGTCGCTCGTGCGATTCCACGCTGGCGTATCAGCTCGAGTGTTTCTGGAGACAGACGTCTCTTGGTGACTTTCGAACTCTCAGCTTTCATAGCGCTAGCGTGAAGGCGTTGGATGAGCCGATCGCATTCTTCGTTGATGTTGTCGACAATGGCATCTTCCATACAGCCGACTAATGAATGGTGGTTCTGGGACTTCAGTTTTTGAATTTATCGGCTTTTTTCTCTTTTCTGCGAGAAATGGGATCTCGCACGAAGGAGGCGGTGGCCCGATCCGTGAAGAATTTTGGGACAACAGCGACATCGGTTAGGCAAAACGTTCTATTTACTATGACGTGGTCTATTTCGTTATGGTACTCTCCATTGGGAGACTCCCACGTCCAGCGTTGAGGTTGCGGCTTTTGGAATTGCAAGTTACCATGGATAGTATTGGTCACCATAATAAACTCAGCGAACCGCTGACTCTGTTTGTTCCATTCTATCCCCTTGGTTCCCTATGCGACGTTCTTCAGACGTTTTTCTTGGTCCGATCTTGGCGTTAAAATCTCCAATGATCACCCTGAAGAATGTATGGTCTTTTTCTGTAGAACTTCTGCAAGTCATGTAGAACGCTTCAACTTCTTCTTCGTCAAAGTTTGATGTCGGCGCGTAAACGACGAAGATTGTTAAAGCCGGTATTGATCCACATCTTTTTTAATCGCAAACGTCGATTCCAGTTGTGGGTTGTTCGAATGAATCGATGTTCATGGAGAAACTCGTGTTGACGAAAACACCGACGCCGCCGACTCCTCTACTGTGGCATGTTCCGATGGGCGGTGCTTCTCCTTTGTCATACACGGAGTTGAAAAGATGGCGTCTCTCAGCCAGTCCGATGACGTTGTACCTTCCTTATCTTTCTCGCCTGCGTTGTCAAGTCTTCTATTGAGGACTCGGATGCAAGTGTACGCGCATTGTAGGTACAGATGGTCGCCATAATTCTTCGTGATCCAGGCAGCTTCCATTGGCCCTAAGATTTTAGCAGCCTCTCCGTACTCGTCCTACCCAACGCTGCTGAATTGGGGGCTCTTTAGGGGAATGAGGCCCGTTTCTTTTACGGTGTTTAGCTTTTTGAATACCCACGTAAAGTTTGCTGGGCTCTGAACGTGGGGGCCGGATATACTGACGCATAGCCTGCGACTCTCTCCTAGAGCGGACATGGAGCTTACTTGTTTGAGGCGACTCCGAACCTCCTTCCATATAATTCCCTGTCACTTGATTTCAGGCTTTTGCCTGAATTGATTTGTAGAAAACAATCCGCATGAACTACAACGCACCCACACACGCACGCGTGAATACCCTTCGTGCATGCAGAAAGTATGTACCAAATCGGCCCATCAGAAACAGGGAGTCCATCGCCCTGTATCCACCTTCGTCTTAGGGAAGCAAAGGTGGCTTTTGGTCCGCGATTAACCCCCCTATCCACTACCTGCGGACGTGCCGTGTCACCTCTCGAATAACCGCCTCGGGATCGCTCGTAAGAGTGAGAGCCATGGTAGTAAGATATATATATATATATATATATATATATCCATGCATGTGGATGTATGTATATATGTGTATGTCAATCGATGATCACCTTTCGCGGTGCTACGCACACTGACAACAAGACATTTTTTTTTGCAATTTTTTTTTATCTGGCCCCTCTAGGGCAATCGTTAGAAGTGCTCTGCAATACGCACTGGCTTGGTCAAAGGCTCAATTACGCGCGTCGTTGGTACCTTCCATCATTAAGCGGCCGAGAAAATAGTACGTAAGTTTTTCTGCGAAATGAAAACATCTGCTCAAAACAACTGTGGGTTCCTGAAGGAGAATGCATATGACGAATACGCATTCAGCCATGTCAACGATGCCTCCAAGGGGTTCGAACACATAGTGTTAAAAAAGCTCTTGGCGTTGATCAGCTCCTGAGGCCTAATGGATTGGATTTCATCGAGCACCGCAAAAGGAGATTAAGTGCATGTATGGCATGTATTGTGATTTTCAGTGGCCTACCAATGTATCGACTTAAGGCTGCTACCCTCCTAGATAGGTCTGGTAGCTAATTTGCAGACCACGGAGGGATGGAGGGCTTGGTGTGCTTTAGGCCCAGGATCGATCCCATGTGTTCTGCAGTGCACCTGTATCCACTGGGCTAAACGACCCTTTACATCCGTAGTGAATTTTTATAAATTAATCAATGTCGCACGCTCTATCCTTTTTTGCTGCTGTCGTCTAGCTTTAGGTACTAATACTTCTTCCTGCACTAAGCAAATTCTAACTTCCTAAAATAAACTTGAAAACAAAAAACAATAACGTGATTTTTTACAACCTGAACCGAACTTTATAAGCGCAATTTATGTCCTTGAAGATGAAGGTTGATATGGTTTTTGAAAGACAGGAAACTTTTAAGTCTCGTATTGATTCTCATCGACCCACCATACAGTTCTACTTGTCTACTATTTTGTCGCTTGTTTATATTGTTTTGCAAGTTCGGACGTTAGTTCGTGGTTGACTGCAGCTCGTGCGATTCCACGCTGGCGTATCAGCTGGAGTGTTTCTAGAGACAAATGTCTCTTGGTAGCTTTCGAACTCTCAGCTTTCATAGCGCTAACGTGAAGATGTTGAATGAGCCGATCGTATTTTTTTCGTCGATGTTATCGACAACGGCATCTTCCCAACAACGGACTAATGAATTCAATATGTCCCAGTTTGTGGCGGTGCTGGGCCTTCGGTTTTTGAATTTAGCGGCTCTTTCTCCTTTCCGCGAGGAATAGAATCTTGCACGAAGGAGGCGATGGTCTGCTTCCGTGTAGAATTTTGGGACAACAGCGATATCGGTTAGGCAAAACCTATTTACTGTGATGTGGTCTATTTCGTTATGGTACTCTCCATTGGGAGACTCCCACGTCCAGCGCTGAGGTTGGGGCTTTTGGAATTGTGAGTTACCATGGATTGTCTTGGTCGCCATGATAAACTCAGACGAGCCGCTCACCCTGTTCGTTCCATTCTAATCCGTGGGTCCCAATGTGACGTTCTTCAGTCTTTCTTCTTGGTCCAATCTTGGCGTTGAAATCTCTAATGATGACCTTGAGGAATGTGTGGTCTTCTCTGTAGAACTTCTCCAAGTCCATATAGAATGCTTCGACTTCTTCTTCGTCATAGTTTGATGCCGGCGCGTAAACGACGAAGATTGTCAAAGCCGGTATTGATCCACATCTTTTTAATCGCAAACGTCGATTCCAGTTGTGGGTTGTTCGAATGAATCGATGTTCATGGAGAAACTCGTGTTGACGAAAACACCGACGCCGCCGACTCCTCTACTGTGGCATGTTCCGATGGGCGGTGCTTCTCCTTTGTCATACACGGAGTTGAAAAGATGGCGTCTCTCAGCCAGTCCGATGACGTTGTACCTTCCTTATCTTTCTCGCCTGCGTTGTCAAGTCTTCTATCGAGGACTCGGATGCAAGGGTATGTACATTGTAAGTGCTGATCGTCACGTTAGTTGTTCGTGATCCAGGCAGCTTCCTTTGACCCTGAGATTTTGGCAGCTTCTCCGTACTTGTCCTACCCAACGCTGCGAAATTGGAGGCTCTTTCGTGGTCAGGGGAATGAGGTCCGTTTCTTTTACAGTTTCAAGCCTTTTAATACTCACGTATAGCTTGCCGGGCTTTGAACGAGGGGGGCTGGGCATACTCTGGGGTAGTTTGCCAGGCTCGTCCAAAGTGGACATGCAGCTTATTTGTTGGAGGCGACTAACCGCCCCCCCATATACTTCCCTGTCACTTAATTGCAAGCTTTGGCCGAATTGACTCGTAGAATGCAATCCGCATAAAGCGAGAACGCACCCACACGCGCATGCCATGAATACGCCTCTTAAATACAGAAAGTACGTGCCAGATCACCGCCACGGAAACAGGGAGTCCATCTCCTGGATTCGTCTGCGTCTCAGGGAAGAAAAGTCCGCGATTAACCCCCCTATACGCCACCTGGGGACGCGTCACGTAGCCTCGCCACTAACCGGCTCGAGATCCCTCATATGAGGGAGATCCGTGGGAAGCCTGGGACACGGCATCAAATCAGCGATCGATCCAGTATGCACAGCATCGTACCTTTCAGCCACTGAACCGCATGCGCTACTCCTTTTATCCTCTATCCTTAGAGCTGCACATCATTAATTCTCGCGCTGTTTCGCTGCACTACGGCCGAGTCTACATTCGTAGAAGTAGATTTGTCGAAATTTCTATGTTGGCGTCTAGGATTACTACCTCTAAGTGCCAACTTTTTTATTTACTGCCTATAGCAAGTTTTCACAGCAGGGCATTATGTGTGATACAACCATAACGATGCTGCGATATTTTCAAAACTCCGACCGCAGGTGTCCGCGGTGAGGAACGAACGCGCTATTCTTTCCGGGGGCTAGCGCATTCACCACCACACCATGCGGGTACATCGTTTTGCCTGTCTTTCAGCTAGACAGACATCTGCGGTCGGGAGTTTTGTAAATATCTCAGCATCATTGTTGTCGTATCACAGATAACACCTTGACGTGAAAAAATTGCTGCAGGCACTAAATAAAAGGCTAAAATTGTGATTTCGACTACAGACTCAGCTTAACTGGCTTCAATACCGATTTGGGCTTCCGAGCTCAACCCCGTTGACGAGTGATTTCTGATGGTGCTAATAGAGAGAAAAGTACCTGAGACAGGCAACACGAAGGACCGGCTTTGTGTGGTGGTTGTACTACCTCTAATACTTACGAAAAACGCAGTTTGTGCTATAATTCATTCATTCGGATCCAAAGTGAATACAAGGAGTTTGCAGTGATATATAGTAGCACAGAACCCGAAAAAAAAATTGCCAAAAGATGAACAAGAAGAATAAGATAACAAAGTGATTATCACCTTCGGATAGACCTAAAGTCACCAAAAATTGTGAAAGTAAAACATTATTTTTCTGGCTTTCTTAGTGTCTTCATAGTCGGAAGAGGGTGCTAATGAGTTCTGGTACGAAGCAGGAACAAATTATAGACTTATTGTTTATCTCTCATATGATCTCATAAACTGATCTTTTCGTGCTGGTGCGAGGTTGGTATACGTTCTCGTTGTCGGTGTCAGTGCTGTTGTTGGTCGATGGCTGACGTTTCGGCGATTTTGCCTTCCTCAGAGCGGTGCAGTTAAAGTGGGACTCTGTAATTTGACTGATTATAAAAACCGCGGTAAAAGAAAAGCTCAGTGTAGTGAAATAAAACACAGAAGAAAAGCGTTGGATGCAGTCCACTCCACTTCGTCCGCTCTCCTCCTCCGCGTTAATATAATGTAGAGTGCATCTACGTTATCTATACGCTCATATTACATTATTTGTTGTATAACATTTTACGTTATTTCACTACTGATTGCATCACTAGGTAAAAAATCTGGCTGACAGGAAGAAAAAGCAAGGGCTTCAGTGGTGATAGAGAAACGGGCCATTCTGGCTGCGCAGTGGAAACGCCGCCGACACATCAAAGCAATGATTTCATTTCCGTTCATTCATGCCACATCCCTTTTTGGACTTCGACGATCTGATGCTCTTTGAGCAACATACTATACGGTTGAACTGATACAAGGTTGCTATAAAAATCTCAAACTGGTAGTTGCCAAATCAATTGGAATAAGAACTTCTTGAGTGGGAACTTCACTCAGCGGTGTTCTTTTATAAAGAACGGATGTTGATCTACTGCGGTCATCCCATATGACTTCTTTTTTCGGCGAGCAATCCGTCTTGTAGAACTTGGTAGGTTATTTGGCGGTAAATAAAGCATAAATGATAAAGCCCGCGGCTCTGATCAATCCCTGAGGGATGCACCATGAACTCGACTTCATTAACAATCGTTTGGAGTTGATTGAATGCATATCTGGCCTTTACGATGGCTCACAGTGGACTGCCGATGTGTACGAATTTGCCGACCCCGGAAGGATGGAAGGCTTGGTGGGCCATGGGCGCAGGGACCGATTTCACGTGTGTGTTGCAGGACGCCTCCTTTCACTGCGGCCTTTACTGACGGCACATAGCGCGGCAATATCTTAAAAGCTGGCTCTCATTAAGGCTCGGCTCTTTAAATCCTCCAAAAAAGTTAAGATACTTCCACCAATACTTTTGCAAGTTGTCGAGCTGCTCTGCGTGTTCAACCACGACTGTGCTAAAATGTGAGCGAAACGAACTCATGCGGCCTTCGAAACCGCGATTACCTTTATTGGAAGCATAGGATCCTCAGCTTTGCTCATATCTCAGCACCCTTGTAGTTGCACTTCATGCCGCACCCTGCTAAGAAGGAACAGGCGGTGGATAAAAATGTAAACAATCACGTGCATGTATTTGCTTTCAGGTAAACCTTATATTCAGCATCGTCAGTAGGAGAAGAACGTGGGTAACATCGTCTATTTTCGACGTCGTACACGCTGCGATTCAGTTTTCATAGCTTGTGTCACCATTGTGCATTCATTGTAATTGCTTGGGGCTGAAAAGGATGCATAAACTATCAACGTTAATCATTCTCTGAGGGATCCGCCATGCATTCTTTAAGGTGCTGAGAGATGCCTCTTTATCAAGCATCGTTAAAGGGAACTGAATGCACATCTTATCTATACATTGACTTTCGATGGCTTATCAGCAAGGTCTGGCACCAATTTACTGAGCCCGGATCTACAGAACGCTTGGCAAACCTTGGGTTCGGAATCCAATTAGCGACCGATATATTATTTGTAGCAGGGCATCCCTAAACACTCCGCTACACGCGCCACTCCTTTTATCCTCAATCCTTAGAGCTACGCAACATTAATTCCCGCGCCGTTTTGCTGCACTACGGCTGGGCTCGAATTCGTGGAAGTAGATTTGTCAGAATTTTCATTTTGGTCTCTGAGCAATTCGTACTATAATTCAATTATTCGGAGCGAAAGTGCATAAAAGGGGTTTTGAAATGGTATTTAGCAGCACAGAACTCGAAAAAAAGGAACTACTGCCAAACGGTAATCAAGAAGAATAAGATAACAGAACGGTCGTCAGCATCGGATAAACCTAAAGTCACCAAAATTTGTGGAAGAAGAGGTTGTTTTTCTGGCTTTCTTAGTGCCTTTATAGTGCCGAGAGGCTGCTGATGAATTCTGGTATGCAGCAAGAACATGTCGTGGTTTTATTGGTGGGTGTGTAACCATGTCATTTAGTGACTGAAAAAATTATTGCTGATGCGTATGGTTGGAAATTCGAAGAACTAGTGATCCTTCGACTTTTCTGGTCACTTCGACTTATTGTTTCCTTCGACATTATTATATATTTTTACAAATTGACTTACGGTGAGATTCTGAGTAGTCCAGATATACTTCATAATATCGTGCCACTACCTTCAATATGAATAAAATCACTTATCACAAGAAAAACGGGCATGCAACGACAACAAAACGATCAACCAAATGAACAGAGTTGGAGATCGGATTGCTAGAACGTTGAGAAGAAAAAAAACACATAGTGGAATGACAAGTGTGTGACGCTGATTATGACACCGTCTTCTCATAACCTCGTAAGAGGGTCACTCTTCGGGTGACGAGTATGCGATGCACAATCGAGGAAGCTTCCAGCAGACACTGTTGCAATCCGAACGACAACCGCCATCCGTGTTCCGTGCGTGCCACGTAATCGGCTAAAATATGATCTGTTGACAAGCTGACATAGACTGAATTCTGCATGTCAATCACATATCTGTCATTTGTTCCACTTAACAAAAAACGCAGGCAGAAAAAAGTGAAACCGTCATTGATTACAAACCAGTTGCCAAGCCCGCAAAAGGTCAGCCTCAGTGTTGCGCACCCTGAATGCTCCTGTCTACGACGTCTAAGGTCTCGTAGGTAAGGGGATCAGTGAGAGACCAAAAAAATCTTGTTTTACGCAGGACATCACTGAAACTGGATCCGACGATCACACACTGGGCACAGCATGGAGATGGTTTCATGCTTTACAGGTATAATACCAGAACTCGTCATAATAAGAAAATACAACAGAAAAATCCTACACCAACTTTGGGTTCCACAATTCCTAACCCAAACCCTAAAACATCTCTACAGGAAAAACTATATGGAATTCTCTCTGAGGTTCGAGTTGCTATAGAAAGCACGGAAAAAGAGCAGCTGTAGAACCTCACAATATGAAGCGATAAACTACTTATTGTTCTCGCAAAACATATCACATCGTTATATAAAAGGGGCAAAATTCACAGCGGTAGATGACGTCGCTCACGATTATCAGGCCCATGAAAGCTGATCGAAGAAATCTTCATAACTGTGGTTCTACATCTTGTTTAGTGCACTAGACAAGTGCTTCACGCAAGTGATCCCTCTGTGCATATCAAGGACATTAGACGAATCAGATCGTTTTCGTCGACAGTTAGCCGAAATTGGACAGATAATCTTCCACTTTTTTAAATCTCATTGTGGCTCATATAACTCATTAGTTAGAGGTGCCTCGCACTGGATCGAACGGTGAGGCGATATCACGTCCCGGACTTGTCAAACCTCAATTCCTACGAGTTCGGAAACATGGCACCGGTGCCAGCCCTGTGTGAAAGGGCAAGAACAGCGATTCCATGCACAGACACGCCACTTGAAGTCGACGTGCAGAGCCAGACAGGCATGCAATAACCTCTACGATGAGAAGAATTGGGTTTAATATATGACACATCCTTCAATTATTGATCAACGCTAAACGACTCTTTTCAATCGTTCTTGCAATTTCAAACATTATCCAGTTGAAAAGAAAATCTTCTGGAGCCCAACAAAATGGAGATCAAAATTGAGTTGCAAATAAACCAGAAGAATCCCAGTTCATGAAGAGCATCTTGTGTGAAATAAAACATCTTCCAGGATGAATCACCAGTTGAGAAAACCTCACCTAACGTATTAACTTTGTTGTTCAATGGATGTGATAACGACTTAAAAGAAGCTGTAGAAAAAAATGAGCAATATGGGCCGCACTCGGTCGTCCCACAGAGCCCACTGATCAGCTTACTGATCCACAGACTTACACCCTCATATTTGACGCAACGATTATTCCAACGCTATGCTACGCAGCAGAAACATGGGCCAATACTTCAGTTATATCGATGATGTTGCAAAAACACATACACACACAGGGCTCTTAAGCGACGTTTCCCGAAGATGACTCGGTACATTCGATACATTTAGAGAGTGTTCTCAAATATTTTTTTACGAAACAGATCTTAGCTAATACTTCTTCCATACACCTTCGGTGCTGATTGTGCTAATTGTATATCGCTCCCACCCCCTTCACATGTGTTACGAAATCGTTCTATCAGTGTCACCTGGATGGCACAGGCAATATACAAAGGTCAGAACAGCTTTCTGACCAGCGTTCTCTGATGTATCTTCAGTGCAAAATAAAGGCGTTGTTCAGCTCACACTTTTTTTAAAGGGCGTGGATGGTCTTCGGTTCTCTATGCAGCTTGGTACTCTATTCTACCAATCAGAATGGGGTAGCTGGAAAACCAATGGTTCATCGTAATCACTTCGTCCAGAAGGAATGTAAAAGCACCTCTATTAATTGTCCTTCCATAAGCGTAGGCACTGTTCTTACAGTCTTCACCACCTTGCTAATTAAGCCGTCAATTAATATATGCAGTATAAGTCTATCGCACGTTGCTCGCTCCAGTCGGTGGGCTTCATGGTTGTTGCTTATTCATTCATAAATTTACCGCATTTGTTTATCTCGCCATATGGTTATTGCTGCAGTCAATTTGCAAATTGTATTCAATTGCAATGTAGATAGGTCAATTTAGAAAAATGTTACCTTACAGATGTAACGCCAACTTCCTCTCGAACAACTCAATACTACGAAGCCATCTCCTTCGCACTCCACCAGGATAACCGAGTCTCGCGCCCCAAATAAACAACTACTGTTCAACTAATTATAATTATAAAAATAATCAGCTTTAGAAAATGTAACACTAGAAATTGTTTGCAAAAAACGATCCGTTCAGCAGCTGATCACTCGCACTTTAGGTTGGAACATCATGTCGGTAAGTCTTAATGGATGAAAACTCATAGGCAAACACGCACACAGCCTTCAGCTTCTATTCCCTAGAATAATATGAACGGGGAAAAAGCGCAACCAACCACTGACCATTAGTTGTGCAGTTTATATAATCCAGAAATGAAGCGGAAAATTTTTTTGAACTGACTAGTATAACTGCATTCCCGCATTTTTGCGATTTCCCATAGCAAACAATGGCATGCCGCTCGATCGGACCTACGTTGCAATCCCGCCTAATTTCATTGCATCCCTTCAACGGTTCTACATCTGACAAATTTTCTGCGAATGGCTTATGTTCTTGAACACTCGTGAGTGCCCCATTGCTTGATAAAATTGCATCGGAAAAGCAAAGCAAGTATTTTTTTAAATAGAAACTCTGGAGTACCTCACATGCCTCATGCGAGTATGATATCGATGATTCTTTCTAGCTTGATTCAAACAGTCCTATTATTAACACGTGCGGAAACTGTGCCGCAATATCGTCCACAATTATTTACAAACTTCGATAGAAAAACATAGTTGAGGTAGTTGATGTTTTTATTATCTCGACAAACCTATCAGTCACAAACATCTTCAGCCAGATTGCTCGTGAAAATTCGATGCGGTTATTACCTAGCTTTCTCTCGAGATCACAAATAAGCGGACTGCTAATTCTGAAAAAATTGTCTCAGTTGGTATAAATGAAATATTAACAGCCGACAGAACAGAAACAACCGGTTTAAAAGTTATAGGCAGCAATAACAGCATCTACTTGAATTCAAAGTTAAAGTGCTCCATGTCAGCAGGTACTAATTCCAAAGCAAAAACAAGACACTGATTCAGGCCGAACGCATGGTGGAGTGTGTTCCGGGAAAAATTTACGGTTTCATATACAAATAATGTTAAAGGAATATAAAGTGAATAATTTCTTACACAAAAAAGAACTATTAGCAGAAAACGTACATGCCATTGTGTCCAAAGCATTTGAAACACAAAAAATGTTCCCCTGGGAACTCTTCCATAGAAAACTGGAATCGCGAACAGTGATGAAATAAGAACAAAACTCCGGGCGTTGATCAATCCCTGAAGGATGCGCCATGCATTCGACTTCATTAACCATTGTTGGAGGTGACTGAATGCAAATGTGGCCTTTAGAATAAGTCACAGTGGCCTATCGATGCATCGAGTCAGTACTGCTACCTTCTCAGACAAGTCTGGCACCAATGTCCCGACCCCGGAGCGATGGAAGGCTTGGTGAACCTCCGGAAAACGATCCCATTTGTATTGCAGGGCGCTTGCGACCACTGCGCAACACGCGCCCCCTGCCAGCGGTAAAAAAACGAAGAATCCTTTATGATTAGCATACTTACATCTGAAGAAATAAAATTTCTATTAAAAGAGGCGAAACACTACCACTGACGAAAACTCAAAAGATCATGTTGGATTCCGTCACATTTTTTTCCATGTCTCTCCAATTTCTACGTATCATTGTTCCATGTTCTTCTTGGACACCTCTAGTGAGTGATGAAAAAAACTCGTCCATTACCTAACGATGATGCTATTAGCAGTTCGCATGATACTGTCTGATACCTGAGGTCATATTCTGCGTCTCTTTCATCTTTTTTCACGTCCAGTGACTTCATTCCATCGTTCGAAGCGAGTTTTCGCTAGTATAGCCCAAAACACCTGGCCATGGACCAGCACCCGAATAAAATCAATTTTCCACAATCCATTGGTTGACTACAAAGAGTTATAAACGTGTTATATGATCAGAAAGTAATTTAACTACATAAAAATTTTGAAAGAAATGCAGTTATTGTCAGTATTGTGCACTAAATAGTTTTTGCAATAGAAAACGTTCAACGCTTCCATGAGTGCGGTCATTTCCACGTGGCTGGCGCAACGGCCGAGTGTCATTGGAGTGTGATTGAAATGCGTTTTGAAACCAAGACGTACGATCCGAAACACACAGCAGCGTACATCAAGACAAATCATTGTAGCCACACTTGTCGTTTCAGCACGGCGATATGTTCCAGAGGGTTGCAATAGATTTCTTTAAATCGATGAAACCGAGACAGAGGGATCTTTTTTGTTCTCGTGACAGTTCCATGAGTATTACTATCGTGTTCATGTAGTCGACCACAGTGAATCCATTTCGAAAGCTTGCTTACTCACATGGCTGTCCTTTTTCTAGTGTTTTGTAAATCCTCTTTGGCATGAAAGAAGTGAAGAGTTTATATACGACAGACAGCGAACAGATTGGGTGATAGGTGCAGATATCGTGGAGTTCACTCTTTTTGAACTACGACACAATCCTGCTAGTATCCCAATGAATATGAGACTGCATTCTGACTGCTAACGTGGCCATGGGCCAGTTCCCGAATAAAATCTATGTTCAACAAGTCATCGATTGAGTACAAAGAGTTATGAACGTGTTATATGATCGAAAAGTAATTTAACTACATGAAAATATTGAAAGGCAAGCAGTTATTGTCAATCCTGTCCACTAAATAGCTCTTGCAATCGAAAGGTTAAACGTTTTCACAATCGCAGCCAATTTTGCGTAACAGAACCGTCAGAGGGTATGGCATTGAAGCGCACCAGAGATGCGCATTGAAATCAAGATATAAGGTCCCAAACGTACAGCAGCTTACATATTTAGATTAATACGCGTTGTCGTGAAAGGATTAAACGCTCTTTCGTTTCTCGCGAAACAAATAATCACTGCAGCCACACGCACTTGTCGTTTCAGCATGGCGATATATTCCAGCGAGTTGCAATCAAGGGTGAGTCCGACTCCACCCAAAGTTTCGCCTACATCAACCGGACCATTTGCTTTCGCGTTAAATTTAGGTTTCTCACATCGCCACCGAGGTATTCACTCTGTTTTCTTGTTTTCAAAGCAATGACACTCGTTGAATAGGATAATACGGAAACAGGAAAAACTCCATTAGTATTTGTGATGCATTAGAAAGATCGCATCTGCAATAGTTGTGGTTTTTGAAACGGTTTCCAATGAGCTGACGCTTTCATTTTGTGGTTTCTTATATAGGTGGTGAAAGAAATACAACTGCTGATGGGGGGACCAACTAATAATGCCTGCTACCAAACATTTATGTTTTGTGAATTCCAAGACAATACCACTGCAAGAGAATTTGATAGGAGTTGAGGTGATGGATTTTCAGCAACGAGATTGCCAAATTGCTGCCACAGTGATTTTAAGCTGTCTAACGAAAACCAATGCAACCCGATAAAAAGTGGCTAAGTGATTGAGAATGCCTTCTTCGATTATTAAGGCAACACCAGGTTGACAAAAAAATGATTGAGAATGATTAAATGTGATGTGCTTGAGTTTGTATTCAGTTGATCGACTGTTATTTCTTCGTTGCGAGAGAAATAAAACCTTTTTTATCTAAAAGCTTTCTCATAAGGGTATTTTATTCTACACTAGTAAAACCGGTCTTGCAAGAACTTAAGGACAGGGCGTGCTAACATCTTCTACGCTAAATAACGTAGCAGTGATCGGAATGACTGTCATGTTAATCAAGCGCGTTACGGCTTAATGTCTTTTTTCTGGTTCCTCAAACAACAGTAATTAGTCACAGATTTGGCACTGAAGCTGCTTCAAACGTCCTCAAAGGTACTGCTTATTAGTGTACTACAAAAAGCATTTGGAAAATCTGCAAAAGCCATTTAAGAGAAAAGTGATCGGGCTGATTCTTTGATAACCGCCGATACTTTTCTATGTCTGGAGCAACAAGGGGGTCTAGATTTTGAAGCGTCTATACAAGAGGCTTTGCTTCCCAGTCATAAGCGTGCGTATGGCACCATCATATATGCGCTTAATACTAGAGAGATAGTATATCAATGACGTTCTTCAGACGTTTTTTCTTGGTACAATCTTGGCATTGAAATCTCCAATGATGACCTCGAAGAACGTGTGGTCCTCTCTGTAGAACTTCTCCAAGTCCATATAGAATGCTTCGACTTCTTCTTCGTCATAGTTTGATGCCGGCGCGTAAACGACGAAGATTGGATTGTCAAAGCCGGTATTGATCCACATCTTTTTAATCGTAAACGTCCGGCTCGGGTTGTAAGCTGTTCGAATGAAGCGATGTTCATGGACAAACTCGTGTTGACAAGGACGCTGACGCCGCCGACTCCTCGACTGTCGCATGTTCCGAGGAACGTTTCTTCTCTGGTGTCATAGACGGCGTTGAATGGATGGCGTCGTCTCGTCTGTTCCGGGCCGATGACGTCGTACCTCACCCTTCTTGCTTGCATGAGCAAGTCTTCTATTGAGGACTCGGATGCAAGTGTACGCGCATTGTAGGTACAGATGGTCGCCATAATTCTTCGTGATCCAGGCAGCTTCCATTGGCCCTAAGATTTTAGCAGCCTCTCCGTACTCGTCCTACCCAACGCTGCTGGATTGGGAGCTCTTTAGGGGAATGAGGCCCGTTTCTTTTACGGTGTTTAGCTTTTTTGAATACCCACGTAAAGTTTGCTGGGCTCTGAACGTGGGGGTCGGATATACTGACGCATAGCCTGCGACTCTCTCCTAGAGCGGACATGGAGCTTACTTGTTTGAGGCGACTCCGAACCTCCTTCCATATAATTCCCTGTCACTTGATTTCAGGCTTTTGCCTGAATTGATTTGTAGAAAACAATCCGCATGAACTACAACGCACCCACACACGCACGCGTAAATACCCTTCGTGCATGCAGAAAGTATGTACCAAATCGGCCCATCAGAAACAGGGAGTCCATCGCCTGTATCCACCTTCGTCTTAGGGAAGCAAAGGTGGCTTTTGGTCCGCGATTAACCCCCTATCCACTACCCTGCGGACGTGCCGTGTCACCTCTCGAATAACCGCCTCGGGATCGCTCGTAAGAGTGAGAGCCATGGTAGTAAGATATATATATATATATATATATATATCCATGCATGTGGATGTATGTATATATGTGTATGTCAATCGATGATCACCTTTCGCGGTGCTACGCACACTGACAACAAGACATTTTTTTTTGCAATTTTTTTTTATCTGGCCCCTCTAGGGCAATCGTTAGAAGTGGTCTGCAATACGCACTGGCTTGGTCAAAGGCTCAATTACGCGCGTCGTTGGTACCTTCCATCATTAAGCGGCCGAGAAAATAGTACGTAAGTTTTTCTGCGAAATGAAAACATCTGCTCAAAACAACTGTGGGTTCCTGAAGGAGAATGCATATGACGAATACGCATTCAGCCATGTCAACGATGCCTCCAAGGGGTTCGAACACATAGTGTTAAAAAAGCTCTTGGCGTTGATCAGCTCCTGAGGCCTAATGGATTGGATTTCATCGAGCACCGCAAAAGGAGATTAAGTGCATGTATGGCATGTATTGTGATTTTCAGTGGCCTACCAATGTATCGACTTAAGGCTGCTACCCTCCTAGATAGGTCTGGTAGCTAATTTGCAGACCACGGAGGGATGGAGGGCTTGGTGTGCTTTAGGCCCAGGATCGATCCCATGTGTTCTGCAGTGCACCTGTATCCACTGGGCTAAACGACCCTTTACATCCGTAGTGAATTTTTTATAAATTAATCAATGTCGCACGCTCTATCCTTTTTTGCTGCTGTCGTCTAGCTTTAGGTACTAATACTTCTTCCTGCACTAAGCAAATTCTAACTTCCTAAAATAAACTTGAAAACAAAAAACAATAACGTGATTTTTTACAACCTGAACCGAACTTTATAAGCGCAATTTATGTCCTTGAAGATGAAGGTTGATATGGTTTTTTGAAAGACAGGAAACTTTTAAGTCTCGTATTGATTCTCATCGACCCACCATACAGTTCTACTTGTCTACTATTTTGTCGCTTGTTTATATTGTTTTGCAAGTTCGGACGTTAGTTCGTGGTTGACTGCAGCTCGTGCGATTCCACGCTGGCGTATCAGCTGGAGTGTTTCTAGAGACAAATGTCTCTTGGTAGCTTTCGAACTCTCAGCTTTCATAGCGCTAACGTGAAGATGTTGAATGAGCCGATCGTATTTTTTCGTCGATGTTATCGACAACGGCATCTTCCCAACAACGGACTAATGAATTCAATATGTCCCAGTTTGTGGCGGTGCCGGGCCTTCGGTTTTTGAATTTAGCGGCTCTTTCTCCTTTCCGCGAGGAATAGAATCTTGCACGAAGGAGGCGATGGTCTGCTTCCGTGTAGAATTTTGGGACAACAGCGATATCGGTTAGGCAAAACCTATTTACTGTGATGTGGTCTATTTCGTTATGGTACTCTCCATTGGGAGACTCCCACGTCCAGCGCTTAGGGTGGGGCTTCTGGAATTGTGAGTTACCATGGATTGTCTTGGTCGCCATGATAAACTCAGACAGCCGCTCACCCTGTTCGTTCCATTCTAATCCGTGGGTCCCAATGTGACGTTCTTCAGTCTTTCTTCTTGGTCCAATCTTGGCGTTGAAATCTCCAATGATGACCTTGAGGAATGTGTGGTCTTCTCTGTAGAACTTCTCCAAGTCCATATAGAATGCTTCGACTTCTTCTTCGTCATAGTTTTATGCCGGCGCGTAAACGACGAAGATTGTCAAAGCCGGTATTGATCCACATCTTTTTAATCGTAAACGTCCGGCTCGGGTTGTAAGCTTTTCGAATGAAGCGATGTTCATGGACAAACTCGTGTTGACAAGGACGCTGACGCCGCCGACTCCTCGACTGTCGCATGTTCCGAGGAACTTTTCTTTTCCAATGTCATAGACGGCCTTGAATGGATGGCGTCGTCTCGTCCCTTCCAGGACGATGACGTCGTGCCTTATCCCCCCAAGAAGGATACTTCTTGCTTGCATAAGGAAGTCTTCTATTGAGGACTCGGATGCAAGTTTACGTCCATTGTAGGGACATATCGTCACCATAGTTCTTCATGATCCAGGCAGCTTCCATTGGCCCTGAGATTTTAGTAGCCTCTCCGTACTCGTCCTACGCAACGTTGCGAAATTGAAGGCTCTTTCGCGGTCAGGGGAATGAGGTCCGCTTCTTTTGCAGTTTCAAGCCTTTTTAATACTCACGTATAGCTTGCAGGGCTTTGAACGTGGGGGGCTGGGCATACTCTCTGGTGGTTTGCCAGGCTCGTCCAGAGTGGACATGCAGCTTATTTGTTGCAGGCGACTAACCGCCCTCCCCCCATATACTTCACTGTCACTTGACTGCAGGCTTTGGCCGAATTGACTCGTAGAATGCAATCCGCATAAATTAGAACGCACCCACACACGTGTGCATTAATACGCCTCGTAAATACAGAAAGTATGTGCCAGATCGGCGCAACAGAAACAGGGAGTCCATCCCCTGGATTCATCTGCATTTCAGGGAAGAAAAGTCCGCGATTAACCCCCTATACGCCACCTGAGGACGCGTCACGTAGCCTCGCCTCTAACCGGCTCGAGATCCCTCATATTAGGGAGACCCGTGGATCACCTCACCTAACCTCGAAAAATTCGGCGTTTTCGGCCGTGTTTCGGGCTTAAAAGTCGTTTGTGAGCGATTTCCTTGCGCGGAGTCCCCGCTTCCCCTTCCCAAGACCCCCCCATGGTTGTCTACACTTTAAGAGAGGTTTAATCAGGCTCGAGAACGGAATGATGAGCGTCGTTGATAAGATCTGGGAAGCAATACACTTGTGGTTGTTGGCTCACTCCGTCGTCGTCGACAAACTTAGTCATGCATAAATCCGGATCGGCAATATAGATTAATGGGGTACCACAAGACATCATTTAGGCCAAATATGCATTCAATTGTGTCTGCGATACTTAAGAAAGTCTAATACGTTGCGTATTCCTAAGGGTTTCGTAGAACGCTTTGGTCTTTTCTTACCTGTCAGTCCTGAAACAATGGTAAAACGATGAAGTTATGTATTTCCTGTTTGCTTGGCAATACTGCCTATATGTATCGGACCGACACATTCTTCACATGCTTGGTGACATCTATGGTTCACTTGTCTTAAGCGAAAAAGTGATAAAATGACTACAATTTTTTTAAAATTTTTGAGGAAATAACCACTAGAAGTAATCGCAAGTGCACACCACCTTCAGTATTTGTCCTTTCAAGTTGGCACATGAATGAGGCGTTGTCTCTGGTCCCTCTATTATCATAACGCTAATTTCTTTTAATTATAGTGCCTAGTATTATTTTTCACGGCATGGTATGATGTGAAATATGAGCGCTATGATGCTGGGATATTTGCAAAGCCTGGACTTCACGCCAGATTCGTCAGTTTTTCTCAGACATTCCCGTTGAAGGATGCTTGCTGATGGAACCGTTGGGTAGACAACTGGCCGAGAGAAAGCCAAAACAGGGGCGTCAATGGTGGAGTGAGTAACACCTGAGTCCCTGGAAAGGGTAATGGCAGGTTCCAATCTGACCTGAGCTCCAATTCTGCAAATGTCTCAGCATCACAGCGGTTGTATTTCATATCACTCGCTGTTATATTCTATATCGAAATAATTATTGCCAGCGTTAAAGTACTGGAAACATTCGAAAACGTATTAATGAAGATGGAAATAGTAGATAACCCACCACAAGATCCATGACCGCCTCTTCGTCCAATGGAAACCTTTTTTTCTTCGTAAACGTTGTTGGATAAGCCTTCCTTCACTTTTTTCTTGTCTGACAATTTCACTTATCAGAATTTTGTTTCAACATGGTGACGATGTGCTCATGAACAAATCCAGCTGTTCTGATCAACTATGCTGCGTTTTGCTACCATTCGTAGACATCGCGACGAAATGCTCGTGATGGTGCACGTGCTTATCGATTGTTGAAGATAAGCGTAGCGCAATGCTTGCTAATAGAATCCATCACGAAATAAGGCTCTGGTTAGACCCCCTTTTTCAACGATCTTCTCAACTACACCTATGAGCGCGTTAGCTCGGTCATCTCCAAAATTCGAAACGGAATGGACTCGATCAGCGTTCTACGACATTAATAGAGAAGACGAAATTCTCATTCTATAGGAAAGGAAGTCACAACAAGCAAGTTACCCACTAGTGTAAGTTTTGCTAAAATACGCACGAGCAGTCGTGATTGACGAAGACAAGCCATTAAAGCGCCAAACTAATTTTCTATCCACTACAAAAAAAAATAAATTAATGGACTTTGACCAACGATGGTGATGCTTCATCAAAATAGAACCACAACACCGTCGATGGATGGAAGCCGCTGTTCAAAAAGTCAAAAAAAGTCGACGTTAGTTTCGGTGTGGAATGCAAGAAATCTTCTAACTACTTCGTTAAGACCCAAATAAGCAACCCTGTCGTCGTTGCCCTACGCGTGGTGGCATCGAAAACGACACAAGAAATTTCATGCTTGAATTTCGGCAGAGCATATTTACAGAGTTCCAAAGAGGACAATGAATTTTCTTCTTTCATTCCATTCCAAAACACAGCTACGACTTTAGAATGCCTTATTTCTTGTTCCCTATCACAAAAAAAATCCAGGAATAGTAGTTGAATTATACGGGGATTTTACTAATTGTAGAGAAATGCTCACGGATCTCTTTCATATGAGGGAACTCGAGCCGGTTATTCGCGAGGCTACGTGACGCGTCCGCAGGTGGCGGATAGGGGGTTAACCGCGAACCAAAAGCGACCTTGGCTTAGCACAGACGCAGATTGATCTAGGGGATGGACTGACTGTTTCTGCTTCTCCGATTTGCCACATACTTTCTGAAATTGCGAGGCGTATTAATGCACACGTGTGTGGGTGCGTTCTAATTTATGCGGATTGTATTCTAGGAGTCAATTCGGCCAAAAGCCTGCAATCAAGTGACAGGGAAGTATATGGGGGGGGCGGTTAGTCGCCTCCAACAAATAAGCTGCATGTCCACTCTGGACGAGCCTGGCAAACTAGCCCAGAGTATGCCCAGCCACCACGTTTAAAGCCCGGCAAGCTATACGTGGGTATTAAAAAGCTAAAATCGGTAAAAAAGAAGGGGGACCTCATTCACCTGACCCCGAAAGAGCCTTCAATTTCGCAGCGTTGGGTAGGACGCGTACGGAGAGGTCGCTAAAATCTCTGGGGCCAATGGAAGCTGCCTGGATCACAAGAGCTACGGTGGCGATCTGTCCCTACAATGCACGTACATTTGCATCCGAGTCCTCAATAGACTTGATTATGCAAGTAAGAAGTGTCCTTCTTGGAAGATAAGGCACGACGTCATCTGCCTGGAAGACACAAGCCGACGCCACCCATTCAACGCCGTCTATGACACCGGAGAAGAAACGTTCCTCGGAACATGGGACAGTAGAGGAGTCATCAGCGGCGTCGTGTCCCCGTCAACATGTGTTTGTCATGAACATCGATCGTTCGAACAGCTTACAACCCGAGCCGGACGTTTACGATTGAAGAGATGTTGATCACTGGCTTTGACAATCTTCGTTGTTTACGCGCCGTCATCAAACTATGACGAAGCAGAAGTTCTATATGGAGTTGGAGAAGTTAAACAGAGAAGACCATATATTCTCCAAAGTTATCATTGGAGATTTTAACGCCAAGATCGTACCAAGAAGAACGTCAGAAGAACGTCACATTGGGACCTAGAGATTACAACGGAACGAATAGGGTCAGTGGCTCTCTGAGTTTATCATGATGACCAATACTATCCATGGCAACTCGCCATTCCAGAAGTCGCAACCTCAGTGCTGGACGTGGGAGTCTCCCAAAGGAGAGTACCATAACGAAATAGACCACATCATAGTAAATAGAACGTTTTGTCTAACCGATGTCGCTGTTGTCCCAAAAATTCTACACGGGATCAGATCATCGCCATTCGCCCTCCGACTACCAACTGCCAGATATACGCAGATACTGGCGAACGTGCAGTTGCGAACTATCCACGCTCCTCAAATTCACATGTTCCATGCTTTAACACGATGGTCTAGTTTCACTGCGGCAAATGTCCATCAGCTAAGGCAATTTCCAACATTTACTCTCTGATTTCTGTCTCTGCCATCTGTTTTTCCGTTCTTGAAATTGTTCCACATGTTAATGTGGTGATAGTCGCACGTTCGTCGCCATTCTGTATGCCATGGAACTCCGTGTCATCGGGATGCCACATCTGTTGAAGATCGTCGTCTCTCAATTTGAGTGAATTTTGCTTAATCAATCAAGTTTATCGAAAAATAAGGGCGTGTGTGGCGAAGTGGTTGCAGGCGCCATTGCGACACGCACGTGGAATCGATCCACGCGCCCATGGCCCACCAAGCCTTCCATCCCTCCGGGGTCTGCTAACTGGTACCAGACTTGTCTGGCAGGATAGGAGCAGTGGCTCTATACATCGGTAGGCTATCGCGAGTCATTGTAAAGGCCAGATATGCATTCAATCACCTCCAACGATGCTTAATGAAGTGGAATGCATGGCGCATCCCTGGGGTTGATCAGCGCCGAGAGCTTTATCCTTTATTCTTTTGTCGGAAGATAAGTGCAGGACAATTTTCTTGAGCTCATCGGAGGCTTTCAAAAGACAAGCCCACGGCCGGGGTCGAACCGACAATCTTCTGATTAGAAGTCAGAAGCCTTATCCATTAGGCCACGTGGGCTACGCGTATAGCACCTATATAATGGTTTATATGTTCTTATGAACTGATCGAGTTGAGCTGATATCAACTTATATCAACTTCGCATCAGCTCAAAGAGATATCAGTTCGTACGAACAGAAATAAACATGCTGATTATTTATTCCGAAGTTTATAGAGAGTCGGTCTTCTGAATTGTAATAACGTTGGCGAAATGTTGCTTTCGAAAGGCTGGACAGAATAATCGTCGCATTTGCTGTTTTCAGAGTGGAAGTGAGACTCATTTTTCCAAGGACATAAGGTCTCGATCTTATCGAGCACCTTGAAAAATTGACGTTACTTCTTCTTCTGAATGCTCTCCCAAGTGAATATATACGCAACAAAAAATATATTTCGTTGTAAGTATTTTGTTTTTCTTATCTCCTCCAAGCGGTTTATCGGCGCATCTTGGCTGCAAGATATTCCTGGGTATCAGGCAGCGACCCACAACGGGGATTCATCACCATGCTTGGGTCTCCCAAGCCGAGAGGGAGTCCTGCGTTTCCATCATGAAATCCAACTACGAGTAAACCAATTCCAGGACCAGGTAATAGGCTTTTGCTTCGCTTACCTCACTCCTTTTTAAAAAACTGTAATAAAGAAAATATTAACAAGGACATATATTATTGTAAATGGACCTATGTGCGAGAGCACTTAGAAGAAAAAAGCAACGACGATTTCCGAAAACGCTTAGTAAGTCCGTGACCTTGTATTCCATGAAAAAATGCATCGCCCTTCCATCCTCAAAACTGCAAATGCTACGACAGTGGTGTTCTATATTTTGGAAGCACCATCTCCGCCAACGTTATTACAATTCAAAAGACCGACCTCCTATAAACGTCGGCATAAAGAACCGGCATGTTTATTCGTATGTCCTTTGCAACTGATCTTGTTGAGCTGATGCAAGGCTGATATAAGTTGATTATCTGCTCAAATAAATCAGTTCATAAGAACATGTAGATCAATACGTAGATGTTTCACGTGGCCCAGTGGATAAGGCGTCTGACTTGTAATCAGAAGATTGTCGGTTCGACTCCAGCCGTTGGCTCAGTTTCATAATGTCCTCGTTAGTGACAGTTTTTTTCTTACAACACTAAGTATCAAAAAAAGAGACAAAGCTACGCAACTTGACAACGTCTGTGAAAAAGATAGGTTTTTTCTCGGAGAGCTCCAGCTATGCATATTAAGACCGAGAAGTAGCGACTTATTTACAGGGCTGAGCGGAGCTTGCAAAAAACATAAAAAAAAAGCAAAAAAAAGGGAGAACACAGCAAAGAGGGCAAGAAACACTCAATCTCGAACCCAGCTTTTTGATTTCACGATTTTTCCCACGCTAGACACACTCTCCTAAAACCCAAAAAGCTAGGTCAAGTTCATGAGAAGTGATCGCAAGTTACTAGAGATACCATCGATGGTGTGATTATAGGAGTATGAGGTTATCGAATTAAAGAAAGAAGGAATTTAAAGTTCTCACGTGTTGGTACCATCTAAAACAAGGTACGCTACCGAATTCTTCAACATGCCGCAAATTAAACACGGCCACACGGAGGTTTCTTACATGAGGGATCTCGAGCCGGTTAGTCGCGAGGCTACGTGGCGCGTACCCCAGGTCGCTGATAGGGAGTTAATCGCGGACCAAAAGCGACCGTATATTTCCCTGAGACCCAGGTGGACCCAGGAGATGGGTTCCCCGTTTCTGCTGCGCCGAATTTGGCACATACTTCCTGTATATGCGGCGCGTATTTATGCACGCATGTGTGGGTGCGTTCTAGTTTATGCAGATTGTATTCTACGAGTCAATTCGGCCAAAAGCCTGCAATTAACTGACACGGAAGTATATGGGAGGCGGTTAGGAGTTGCGTCCAACAAATAAGTTCCATCTCCACTCTGGGAGAGCCTGGAAAGCTACCCGTGAGTATACCTAGCCCCCCATGTTCATAGCCCAGCAAGCTATACGTGGGTATCAAAATGCTGAACACAGTAAAAAGAAACGGGTCTTATGACTACGAAAGGGCTCCAAATTTCGCAGCGTTGGGTAGGACGAGCACGGAGAAGCTGCTAAAATCTCAGGGCCAAAGGAAGCTGCCTGGATCACGAAGAACTAGGGTGACGATCTGTACTCACAATGCACATACCCTTGCATCCGAGTCCTCGATAGAAGACTTGACAACGCAAGCGAGAAAGATAAGGAAGGTACGACGTCATCGGACTGGCTGAGAGACGCCATCTTTTCAATGCCGTCTATGACAATGGAGAAGCACCGGTCCTCGGAACATGCGACAGTAGAGGAGTCGGCAGCGTCGGCGTTCTCGTCAACACGAGTTTCTCCATGAACATCGATTCATTCGAACAACTCACAACTCGAATCGACGTTTACGATTAAAAAGATGTGGATCAATACCGCCTTTTACAATCTTCGTCGTTTACGCGCGGACATCAAACTATGACGAAGCAGAAGTCGAAGCGTCCAACATGGACTTGGTGAAGTTCTACAGAGAAGACCATACATTCTTCAAGGTCATCATTGGAGATTTTAACGCCAAGATCGGACCAAGAAACACGTCTGAAGAACGTCACATAGGGACCCACAGATTAGAATGGAACGAACAGGGTCAGCGGCTCGCTGAGCTTATCATGACGACCAATACCATCCACTGTAACTCGCAATCCCAGAAGCCCCACCCTCAACACTGGACGTGGGAGTGTCTCAAAATGGAGAGTACCGTAACGAAATAGACCACGTCATAGTAAACAGAACGTTTTGCCTAACCGATGTCGCTGTTGTGCCAAAAGTTTTACAAGGGATCAGATCATCGCCTCCTTCGTTCAAGCTTCCATTTCTCGCGTAAACTAGAAAAAAGCAGCTACATTCAAAAACCGAAGTTCCAGAACCACCACAAACTGGGACTTATTCAGTTCATTAGTAAGCTGTTGGGACGATGCCGTTATCGATTACATCGACGAGGAATACGACCGACTCATCAGGGATACAAGTCCTCTATTTTAACCCATTTGGCAGCTGCGTTCACCTTTATTCTTACTACATTGGAAAGACAAATTTGCCAACCAGCGTTCTTCGCCTTCTGAGAGTTGACGTGCTATGTCATTGTAGAAAGCTATACAGGGTGTCATGTCAATGAGAGTGTTGTGTTTCATCACTACTACCATTCGAATGCAGTTACAATGCTTTAACGCGGCACTACGCATGGCCCTTATTTCTATTGGAAACAAATATGTTCTCCGACATAATTGAGACTAAATGATGTGAATAGGGATTGCTTTCTCTATTGTGAACAATGTGACGCATGTGGCGCTGCGGTCGGAGGCGCCCTGCAACACACACGTGGAATCGAACATGAGAATGAATAAGTAATGTTTCGGCCGAAAACTTGGGCTTCAGTGGACGCATGTTAGAGATCTCCCCTATCTGAAAAGTAGTCTTGCTAAGGGGACTGAACAATATTCGTCGCACTCAAGAAGGTGTACGACTGCTTGTTCGTTGGAACACATTGCCACGAGGTTTTTTGTATCGCAGGACAAAAATTGCCAAACCCGTAAGATACACACTAGAAGAAAAGTGTGAATTTTCGCCATCACTCTTTGTTCAACAGGATGCGTGTGGCGCAGTGGTCAGAGGCGCCCTGCTACACACACGTGGAATCGATCCCAGCGATATTGCTGCGAATTTCGCCTTCCTCAGAGCCTGGAAAGGTCAAGTTGACCGCAATCTACCCAAGCAAACACTTCCATAACCAAGCAGAGAAAAATTCTAAACCATGATTTCAACCAAGTGCAAAGAAGTTTTCTGTGTTGTATGTGGTTGATATCTTCGCTTAGCATTTTTTTCTTTTTGGTGGTGTAAGTGTTCGGCTGGCTAGATTGCGATCAACTTTGCCTTCCCTGGCTCTGAGGAAAGCGAAGTCCGTCGAAACGTCTTGTTCGTAAATAGAGGACAAATTACCACCTCGTCTTTGCTCAGCAAGAATATAAAGAAAACGTTAGTGCTCTCGAATAATGGAACCACATTTTTTTCGCTTTTTTTTGCTCAACGTTCGCATCTCTAGTACTGAAGCGATTCTGAACAGGATCTCGTAGAAATGGACGCTATGACGTCATTGATATACTATCTCTCTAGTATTAAGCGCATATATGATGGTGCCATACGCACGCTTATGACTGGGAAGCAAAGCCTCTTGTATAGACGCTTCAAAATCTAGACCCCTTGTTGCTCCAGACATAGAAAAGTATCGGCGGTTATCAAAGAATCAGCCCGATCACTTTTCTCTTAAATGGCTTTTGCAGATTTTCCAAATGCTTTTTGTAGTACACTAATAAGCAGTACCTTTGAGGACGTTTGAAGCAGCTTCAGTGCCAAATCTGTGACTAATTACTGTTGTTTGAGGAACCAGAAAAAAAGACATTAAGCCGTAACGCGCTTGATTAACATGACAGTCATTCCGATCACTGCTACGTTATTTAGCGTAGAAGATGTTAGCACGCCCTGTCCTTAAGTTCTTGCAAGACCGGTTTTACTAGTGTAGAATAAAATACCCTTATGAGAAAGCTTTTAGATAAAAAAAGGTTTTATTTCTCTCGCAACGAAGAAATAACAGTCGATCAACTGAATACAAACTCAAGCACATCACATTTAATCATTCTCAATCATTTTTTTGTCAACCTGGTGTTGCCTTAATAATCGAAGAAGGCATTCTCAATCACTTAGCCACTTTTTATCGGGTTGCATTGGTTTTCGTTAGACAGCTTAAAATCACTGTGGCAGCAATTTGGCAATCTCGTTGCTGAAAATCCATCACCTCAACTCCTATCAAATTCTCTTGCAGTGGTATTGTCTTGGAATTCACAAAACATAAATGTTTGGTAGCAGGCATTATTAGTTGGTCCCCCATCAGCAGTTGTATTTCTTTCACCACCTATATAAGAAACCACAAAATGAAAGCGTCAGCTCATTGGAAACCGTTTCAAAAAACCACAACTATTGCAGATGCGATCTTTCTAATGCATCACAAATACTAATGGAGTTTTTCCTGTTTCCGTATTATCCTATTCAACGAGTGTCATTGCTTTGAAAACAAGAAAACAGAGTGAATACCTCGGTGGCGATGTGAGAAACCTAAATTTAACGCGAAAGCAAATGGTCCGGTTGATGTAGGCGAAACTTTGGGTGGAGTCGGACTCACCCTTGATTGCAACTCGCTGGAATATATCGCCATGCTGAAACGACAAGTGCGTGTGGCTGCAGTGATTATTTGTTTCGCGAGAAACGAAAGAGCGTTTAATCCTTTCACGACAACGCGTATTAATCTAAATATGTAAGCTGCTGTACGTTTGGGACCTTATATCTTGATTTCAATGCGCATCTCTGGTGCGCTTCAATGCCATACCCTCTGACGGTTCTGTTACGCAAAATTGGCTGCGATTGTGAAAACGTTTAACCTTTCGATTGCAAGAGCTATTTAGTGGACAGGATTGACAATAACTGCTTGCCTTTCAATATTTTCATGTAGTTAAATTACTTTTCGATCATATAACACGTTCATAACTCTTTGTACTCAATCGATGACTTGTTGAACATAGATTTTATTCGGGAACTGGCCCATGGCCACGTTAGCAGTCAGAATGCAGTCTCATATTCATTGGGATACTAGCAGGATTGTGTCGTAGTTCAAAAAGAGTGAACTCCACGATATCTGCACCTATCACCCAATCTGTTCGCTGTCTGTCGTATATAAACTCTTCACTTCTTTCATGCCAAAGAGGATTTACAAAACACTAGAAAAAGGACAGCCATGTGAGTAAGCAAGCTTTCGAAATGGATTCACTGTGGTCGACTACATGAACACGATAGTAATACTCATGGAACTGTCACGAGAACAAAAAAAGATCCCTCTGTCTCGGTTTCATCGATTTAAAGAAATCTATTGCAACCCTCTGGAACATATCGCCGTGCTGAAACGACAAGTGTGGCTACAATGATTTGTCTTGATGTACGCTGCTGTGTGTTTCGGATCGTACGTCTTGGTTTCAAAACGCATTTCAATCACACTCCAATGACACTCGGCCGTTGCGCCAGCCACGTGGAAATGACCGCACTCATGGAAGCGTTGAACGTTTTCTATTGCAAAAAACTATTTAGTGCACAATACTGACAATAACTGCATTTCTTTCAAAATTTTTATGTAGTTAAATTACTTTCTGATCATATAACACGTTTATAACTCTTTGTAGTCAACCAATGGATTGTGGAAAATTGATTTTATTCGGGTGCTGGTCCATGGCCAGGTGTTTTGGGCTATACTAGCGAAAACTCGCTTCGAACGATGGAATGAAGTCACTGGACGTGAAAAAAGATGAAAGAGACGCAGAATATGACCTCAGGTATCAGACAGTATCATGCGAACTGCTAATAGCATCATCGTTAGGTAATGGACGAGTTTTTTTCATCACTCACTAGAGGTGTCCAAGAAGAACATGGAACAATGATACGTAGAAATTGGAGAGACATGGAAAAAATGTGACGGAATCCAACATGATCTTTTGAGTTTTCGTCAGTGGTAGTGTTTCGCCTCTTTTAATAGAAATTTTATTTCTTCAGATGTAAGTATGCTAATCATAAAGGATTCTTCGTTTTTTTACCGCTGGCAGGGGGCGCGTGTTGCGCAGTGGTCGCAAGCGCCCTGCAATACAAATGGGATCGTTTTCCGGAGGTTCACCAAGCCTTCCATCGCTCCGGGGTCGGGACATTGGTGCCAGACTTGTCTGAGAAGGTAGCAGTACTGACTCGATGCATCGATAGGCCACTGTGACTTATTCTAAAGGCCACATTTGCATTCAGTCACCTCCAACAATGGTTAATGAAGTCGAATGCATGGCGCATCCTTCAGGGATTGATCAACGCCCGGAGTTTTGTTCTTATTTCATCACTGTTCGCGATTCCAGTTTTCTATGGAAGAGTTCCCAGGGGAACATTTTTTGTGTTTCAAATGCTTTGGACACAATGGCATGTACGTTTTCTGCTAATAGTTCTTTTTTGTGTAAGAAATTATTCACTTTATATTCCTTTAACATTATTTGTATATGAAACCGTAAATTTTTCCCCGGAACACACTCCACCATGCGTTCGGCCTGAATCAGTGTCTTGTTTTTGCTTTGGAATTAGTACCTGCTGACATGGAGCACTTTAACTTTGAATTCAAGTAGATGCTGTTATTGCTGCCTATAACTTTTAAACCGGTTGTTTCTGTTCTGTCGGCTGTTAATATTTCATTTATACCAACTGAGACAATTTTTCAGAATTAGCAGTCCGCTTATTTGTGATCTCGAGAGAAAGCTAGGTAATAACCGCATCGAATTTTCACGAGCAATCTGGCTGAAGATGTTTGTGACTGATAGGTTTGTCGAGATAATAAAAAACATCAACTACCTCAACTATGTTTTTCTATCGAAGTTTGTAAATAATTGTGGACGATATTGCGGCACAGTTTCCGCACGTGTTAATAATAGGACTGTTTGAATCAAGCTAGAAAGAATCATCGATATCATACTCGCATGAGGCATGTGAGGTACTCCAGAGTTTCTATTTAAAAAAATACTTGCTTTGCTTTTCCGATGCAATTTTATCAAGCAATGGGGCACTCACGAGTGTTCAAGAACATAAGCCATTCGCAGAAAATTTGTCAGATGTAGAACCGTTGAAGGGATGCAATGAAATTAGGCGGGATTGCAACGTAGGTCCGATCGAGCGGCATGCCATTGTTTGCTATGGGAAATCGCAAAAAATGCGGGAATGCAGTTATACTAGTCAGTTCAAAAAAAATTTTCCGCTTCATTTCTGGATTATATAAACTGCACAACTAATGGTCAGTGGTTGGTTGCGCTTTTCCCCCGTTCATATTATTCTAGGGAATAGAAGCTGAAGGCTGTGTGCGTGTTTGCCTATGAGTTTTCATCCATTAAGACTTACCGACATGATGTTCCAACCTAAAGTGCGAGTGATCAGCTGCTGAACGGATCGTTTTTTGCAAACAATTTCTAGTGTTACATTTTCTAAAGCTGATTATTTTTATAATTATAATTAGTTGAACAGTAGTTGTTTATTTGGGGCGCGAGACTCGGTTATCCTGGTGGAGTGCGAAGGAGATGGCTTCGTAGTATTGAGTTGTTCGAGAGGAAGTTGGCGTTACATCTGTAAGGTAACATTTTTCTAAATTGACCTATCTACATTGCAATTGAATACAATTTGCAAATTGACTGCAGCAATAACCATATGGCGAGATAAACAAATGCGGTAAATTTATGAATGAATAAGCAACAACCATGAAGCCCACCGACTGGAGCGAGCAACGTGCGATAGACTTATACTGCATATATTAATTGACGGCTTAATTAGCAAGGTGGTGAAGACTGTAAGAACAGTGCCTACGCTTATGGAAGGACAATTAATAGAGGTGCTTTTACATTCCTTCTGGACGAAGTGATTACGATGAACCATTGGTTTTCCAGCTACCCCATTCTGATTGGTAGAATAGAGTACCAAGCTGCATAGAGAACCGAAGACCATCCACGCCCTTTAAAAAAAAGTGTGAGCTGAACAACGCCTTTATTTTGCACTGAAGATACATCAGAGAACGCTGGTCAGAAAGCTGTTCTGACCTTTGTATATTGCCTGTGCCATCCAGGTGACACTGATAGAACGATTTCGTAACACATGTGAAGGGGGTGGGAGCGATATACAATTAGCACAATCAGCACCGAAGGTGTATGGAAGAAAGTATTAGCTAAGATCTGTTTCGTAAAAAAATATTTGAGAACACTCTCTAAATGTATCGAATGTACCGAGTCATCTTCGGGAAACGTCGCTTAAGAGCCCTGTGTGTGTATGTGTTTTTTGCAACATCATCGATATAACTGAAGTATTGGCCCATGTTTCTGCTGCGTAGCATAGCGTTGGAATAATCGTTGCGTCAAATATGAGGGTGTAAGTCTGTGGATCAGTAAGCTGATCAGTGGGCTCTGTGGGACGACCGAGTGCGGCCCATATTGCTCATTTTTTTCTACAGCTTCTTTTAAGTCGTTATCACATCCATTGAACAACAAAGTTAATACGTTAGGTGAGGTTTTCTCAACTGGTGATTCATCCTGGAAGATGTTTTATTTCACACAAGATGCTCTTCATGAACTGGGATTCTTCTGGTTTATTTGCAACTCAATTTTGATCTCCATTTTGTTGGGCTCCAGAAGATTTTCTTTTCAACTGGATAATGTTTGAAATTGCAAGAACGATTGAAAAGAGTCGTTTAGCGTTGATCAATAATTGAAGGATGTGTCATATATTAAACCCAATTCTTCTCATCGTAGAGGTTATTGCATGCCTGTCTGGCTCTGCACGTCGACTTCAAGTGGCGTGTCTGTGCATGGAATCGCTGTTCTTGCCCTTTCACACAGGGCTGGCACCGGTGCCATGTTTCCGAACTCGTAGGAATTGAGGTTTGACAAGTCCGGGACGTGATATCGCCTCACCGTTCGATCCAGTGCGAGGCACCTCTAACTAATGAGTTATATGAGCCACAATGAGATTTAAAAAAGTGGAAGATTATCTGTCCAATTTCGGCTAACTGTCGACGAAAACGATCTGATTCGTCTAATGTCCTTGATATGCACAGAGGGATCACTTGCGTGAAGCACTTGTCTAGTGCACTAAACAAGATGTAGAACCACAGTTATGAAGATTTCTTCGATCAGCTTTCATGGGCCTGATAATCGTGAGCGACGTCATCTACCGCTGTGAATTTTGCCCTTTTATATAACGATGTGATATGTTTTGCGAGAACAATAAGTAGTTTATCGCTTCATATTGTGAGGTTCTACAGCTGCTCTTTTTCCGTGCTTTCTATAGCAACTCGAACCTCAGAGAGAATTCCATATAGTTTTTCCTGTAGAGATGTTTTAGGGTTTGGGTTAGGAATTGTGGAACCCAAAGTTGGTGTAGGATTTTTCTGTTGTATTTTCTTATTATGACGAGTTCTGGTATTATACCTGTAAAGCATGAAACCATCTCCATGCTGTGCCCAGTGTGTGATCGTCGGATCCAGTTTCAGTGATGTCCTGCGTAAAACAAGATTTTTTGGTCTCTCACTGATCCCCTTACCTACGAGACCTTAGACGTCGTAGACAGGAGCATTCAGGGTGCGCAACACTGAGGCTGACCTTTTGCGGGCTTGGCAACTGGTTTGTAATCAATGACGGTTTCACTTTTTTCTGCCTGCGTTTTTTGTTAAGTGGAACAAATGACAGATATGTGATTGACATGCAGAATTCAGTCTATGTCAGCTTGTCAACAGATCATATTTTAGCCGATTACGTGGCACGCACGGAACACGGATGGCGGTTGTCGTTCGGATTGCAACAGTGTCTGCTGGAAGCTTCCTCGATTGTGCATCGCATACTCGTCACCCGAAGAGTGACCCTCTTACGAGGTTATGAGAAGACGGTGTCATAATCAGCGTCACACACTTGTCATTCCACTATGTGTTTTTTTTCTTCTCAACGTTCTAGCAATCCGATCTCCAACTCTGTTCATTTGGTTGATCGTTTTGTTGTCGTTGCATGCCCGTTTTTCTTGTGATAAGTGATTTTATTCATATTGAAGGTAGTGGCACGATATTATGAAGTATATCTGGACTACTCAGAATCTCACCGTAAGTCAATTTGTAAAAATATATAATAATGTCGAAGGAAACAATAAGTCGAAGTGACCAGAAAAGTCGAAGGATCACTAGTTCTTCGAATTTCCAACCATACGCATCAGCAATAATTTTTTCAGTCACTAAATGACATGGTTACACACCCACCAATAAAACCACGACATGTTCTTGCTGCATACCAGAATTCATCAGCAGCCTCTCGGCACTATAAAGGCACTAAGAAAGCCAGAAAAACAACCTCTTCTTCCACAAATTTTGGTGACTTTAGGTTTATCCGATGCTGACGACCGTTCTGTTATCTTATTCTTCTTGATTACCGTTTGGCAGTAGTTCCTTTTTTTTCGAGTTCTGTGCTGCTAAATACCATTTCAAAACCCCTTTTATGCACTTTCGCTCCGAATAATTGAATTATAGTACGAATTGCTCAGAGACCAAAATGAAAATTCTGACAAATCTACTTCCACGAATTCGAGCCCAGCCGTAGTGCAGCAAAACGGCGCGGGAATTAATGTTGCGTAGCTCTAAGGATTGAGGATAAAAGGAGTGGCGCGTGTAGCGGAGTGTTTAGGGATGCCCTGCTACAAATAATATATCGGTCGCTAATTGGATTCCGAACCCAAGGTTTGCCAAGCGTTCTGTAGATCCGGGCTCAGTAAATTGGTGCCAGACCTTGCTGATAAGCCATCGAAAGTCAATGTATAGATAAGATGTGCATTCAGTTCCCTTTAACGATGCTTGATAAAGAGGCATCTCTCAGCACCTTAAAGAATGCATGGCGGATCCCTCAGAGAATGATTAACGTTGATAGTTTATGCATCCTTTTCAGCCCCAAGCAATTACAATGAATGCACAATGGTGACACAAGCTATGAAAACTGAATCGCAGCGTGTACGACGTCGAAAATAGACGATGTTACCCACGTTCTTCTCCTACTGACGATGCTGAATATAAGGTTTACCTGAAAGCAAATACATGCACGTGATTGTTTACATTTTTATCCACCGCCTGTTCCTTCTTAGCAGGGTGCGGCATGAAGTGCAACTACAAGGGTGCTGAGATATGAGCAAAGCTGAGGATCCTATGCTTCCAATAAAGGTAATCGCGGTTTCGAAGGCCGCATGAGTTCGTTTCGCTCACATTTTAGCACAGTCGTGGTTGAACACGCAGAGCAGCTCGACAACTTGCAAAAGTATTGGTGGAAGTATCTTAACTTTTTTTGGAGGATTTAAAGAGCCGAGCCTTAATGAGAGCCAGCTTTTTAAGATATTGCCGCGCTATGTGCCGTCAGTAAAGGCCGCAGTGAAAGGAGGCGTCCTGCAACACACACGTGAAATCGGTCCCTGCGCCCATGGCCCACCAAGCCTTCCATCCTTCCGGGGTCGGCAAATTCGTACACATCGGCAGTCCACTGTGAGCCATCGTAAAGGCCAGATATGCATTCAATCAACTCCAAACGATTGTTAATGAAGTCGAGTTCATGGTGCATCCCTCAGGGATTGATCAGAGCCGCGGGCTTTATCATTTATGCTTTATTTACCGCCAAATAACCTACCAAGTTCTACAAGACGGATTGCTCGCCGAAAAAAGAAGTCATATGGGATGACCGCAGTAGATCAACATCCGTTCTTTATAAAAGAACACCGCTGAGTGAAGTTCCCACTCAAGAAGTTCTTATTCCAATTGATTTGGCAACTACCAGTTTGAGATTTTTTATAGCAACCTTGTATCAGTTCAACCGTATAGTATGTTGCTCAAAGAGCATCAGATCGTCGAAGTCCAAAAAAGGGGATGTGGCATGAATGAACGGAAATGAAATCATTGCTTTGATGTGTCGGCGGCGTTTCCACTGCGCAGCCAGAATGGCCCGTTTCTCTATCACCACTGAAGCCCTTGCTTTTTCTTCCTGTCAGCCAGATTTTTACCTAGTGATGCAATCAGTAGTGAAATAACGTAAAATGTTATACAACAAATAATGTAATATGAGCGTATAGATAACGTAGATGCACTCTACATTATATTAACGCGGAGGAGGAGAGCGGACGAAGTGGAGTGGACTGCATCCAACGCTTTTCTTCTGTGTTTTATTTCACTACACTGAGCTTTTCTTTTACCGCGGTTTTTATAATCAGTCAAATTACAGAGTCCCACTTTAACTGCACCGCTCTGAGGAAGGCAAAATCGCCGAAACGTCAGCCATCGACCAACAACAGCACTGACACCGACAACGAGAACGTATACCAACCTCGCACCAGCACGAAAAGATCAGTTTATGAGATCATATGAGAGATAAACAATAAGTCTATAATTTGTTCCTGCTTCGTACCAGAACTCATTAGCACCCTCTTCCGACTATGAAGACACTAAGAAAGCCAGAAAAATAATGTTTTACTTTCACAATTTTTGGTGACTTTAGGTCTATCCGAAGGTGATAATCACTTTGTTATCTTATTCTTCTTGTTCATCTTTTGGCAATTTTTTTTTCGGGTTCTGTGCTACTATATATCACTGCAAACTCCTTGTATTCACTTTGGATCCGAATGAATGAATTATAGCACAAACTGCGTTTTTCGTAAGTATTAGAGGTAGTACAACCACCACACAAAGCCGGTCCTTCGTGTTGCCTGTCTCAGGTACTTTTCTCTCTATTAGCACCATCAGAAATCACTCGTCAACGGGGTTGAGCTCGGAAGCCCAAATCGGTATTGAAGCCAGTTAAGCTGAGTCTGTAGTCGAAATCACAATTTTAGCCTTTTATTTAGTGCCTGCAGCAATTTTTTCACGTCAAGGTGTTATCTGTGATACGACAACAATGATGCTGAGATATTTACAAAACTCCCGACCGCAGATGTCTGTCTAGCTGAAAGACAGGCAAAACGATGTACCCGCATGGTGTGGTGGTGAATGCGCTAGCCCCCGGAAAGAATAGCGCGTTCGTTCCTCACCGCGGACACCTGCGGTCCGGAGTTTTGAAAATATCGCAGCATCGTTGTGGTTGTATCACACATAATGCCCTGCTGTGAAAACTTGCTATAGGCAGTAAATAAAAAGTTGGCACTTAGAGGTAGTAATCCTAGACGCCAACATAGAAATTTCGACAAATCTACTTCTACGAATGTAGACTCGGCCGTAGTGCAGCGAAACAGCGCGAGAATTAATGATGTGCAGCTCTAAGGATAGAGGATAAAAGGAGTAGCGCATGCGGTTCAGTGGCTGAAAGGTGCGATGCTGTGCATACTGGATCGATCGCTGATTTGATGCCGTGTCCCAGGCTTCCCACGGATCTCCCTCATATGAGGGATCTCGAGCCGGTTAGTGGCGAGGCTACGTGACGCGTCCCCAGGTGGCGTATAGGGGGGTTAATCGCGGACTTTTCTTCCCTGAGACGCAGACGAATCCAGGAGATGGACTCCCTGTTTCCGTGGCGGTGATCTGGCACGTACTTTCTGTATTTAAGAGGCGTATTCATGGCATGCGCGTGTGGGTGCGTTCTCGCTTTATGCGGATTGCATTCTACGAGTCAATTCGGCCAAAGCTTGCAATTAAGTGACAGGGAAGTATATGGGGGGGCGGTTAGTCGCCTCCAACAAATAAGCTGCATGTCCACTTTGGACGAGCCTGGCAAACTACCCAGAGTATGCCCAGCCCCCCTCGTTCAAAGCCCGGCAAGCTATACGTGAGTATTAAAAAGGCTTGAAACTGTAAAAGAAACGGACCTCATTCCCCTGACCACGAAAGAGCCTCCAATTTCGCAGCGTTGGGTAGGACAAGTACGGAGAAGCTGCCAAAATCTCAGGGTCAAAGGAAGCTGCCTGGATCACGAACAACTAACGTGACGATCAGCACTTACAATGTACATACCCTTGCATCCGAGTCCTCGATAGAAGACTTGACAACGCAGGCGAGAAAGATAAGGAAGGTACAACGTCATCGGACTGGCTGAGAGACGCCATCTTTTCAACTCCGTGTATGACAAAGGAGAAGCACCGCCCATCGGAACATGCCACAGTAGAGGAGTCGGCGGCGTCGGTGTTTTCGTCAACACGAGTTTCTCCATGAACATCGATTCATTCGAACAACCCACAACTGGAATCGACGTTTGCGATTAAAAAGATGTGGATCAATACCGGCTTTGACAATCTTCGTCGTTTACGCGCCGGCATCAAACTATGACGAAGAAGAAGTCGAAGCATTCTATATGGACTTGGAGAAGTTCTACAGAGAAGACCACACATTCCTCAAGGTCATCATTAGAGATTTCAACGCCAAGATTGGACCAAGAAGAAAGACTGAAGAACGTCACATTGGGACCCACGGATTAGAATGGAACGAACAGGGTGAGCGGCTGTCTGAGTTTATCATGGCGACCAAGACAATCCATGGTAACTCACAATTCCAAGCCCCACCCTCAGCGCTGGACGTGGGAGTCTCCCAATGGAGAGTACCATAACAGAAATAGACCACATCACAGTAAATAGGTTTTGCCTAACCGATATCGCTGTTGTCCCAAAATTCTACACGGAAGCAGACCATCGCCTCCTTCGTGCAAGATTCTATTCCTCGCGGAAAGGAGAAAGAGCCGCTAAATTCAAAAACCGAAGGCCCAGCACCGCCACAAACTGGGACATATTGAATTCATTAGTCCGTTGTTGGGAAGATGCCGTTGTCGATAACATCGACGAAAAAAATACGATCGGCTCATTCAACATCTTCACGTTAGCGCTATGAAAGCTGAGAGTTCGAAAGCTACCAAGAGACATTTGTCTCTAGAAACACTCCAGCTGATACGCCAGCGTGGAATCGCACGAGCTGCAGTCAACCACGAACTAACGTCCGAACTTGCAAAACAATATAAACAAGCGACAAAATAGTAGACAAGTAGAACTGTATGGTGGGTCGATGAGAATCAATACGAGACTTAAAAGTTTCCCTGTCTTTCAAAAACCATATCAACCTTCATCTTCAAGGACATAAATTGCGCTTATAAAGTTCGGTTCAGGTTGTAAAAAATCACGTTATTGTTTTTTGTTTTCAAGTTTATTTTAGGAAGTTAGAATTTGCTTAGTGCAGGAAGAAGTATTAGTACCTAAAGCTAGACGACAGCAGCAAAAAAGGATAGAGCGTGCGACATTGATTAATTTATAAAAATTCACTACGGATGTAAAGGGTCGTTTAGCCCAGTGGATACAGGTGCACTGCAGAACACATGGGATCGATCCTGGGCCTAAAGCACACCAAGCCCTCCATCCCTCCGTGGTCTGCAAATTAGCTACCAGACCTATCTAGGAGGGTAGCAGCCTTAAGTCGATACATTGGTAGGCCACTGAAAATCACAATACATGCCATACATGCACTTAATCTCCTTTTGCGGTGCTCGATGAAATCCAATCCATTAGGCCTCAGGAGCTGATCAACGCCAAGAGCTTTTTTAACACTATGTGTTCGAACCCCTTGGAGGCATCGTTGACATGGCTGAATGCGTATTCGTCATATGCATTCTCCTTCAGGAACCCACAGTTGTTTTGAGCAGATGTTTTCATTTCGCAGAAAAACTTACGTACTATTTTCTCGGCCGCTTAATGATGGAAGGTACCAACGACGCGCGTAATTGAGCCTTTGACCAAGCCAGTGCGTATTGCAGAGCACTTCTAACGATTGCCCTAGAGGGGCCAGATAAAAAAAATTGCAAAAAAAAATGTCTTGTTGTCAGTGTGCGTAGCACCGCGAAAGGTGATCATCGATTGACATACACATATATACATACATCCACATGCATGGATATATATATATATATATATATATATCTTACTACCATGGCTCTCACTCTTACGAGCGATCCCGAGGCGGTTATTCGAGAGGTGACACGGCACGTCCGCAGGTAGTGGATAGGGGGGTTAATCGCGGACCAAAAGCCACCTTTGCTTCCCTAAGACGAAGGTGGATACAGGGCGATGGACTCCCTGTTTCTGATGGGCCGATTTGGTACATACTTTCTGCATGCACGAAGGGTATTCACGCGTGCGTGTGTGGGTGCGTTGTAGTTCATGCGGATTGTTTTCTACAAATCAATTCAGGCAAAAGCCTGAAATCAAGTGACAGGGAATTATATGGAAGGAGGTTCAGAGTCGCCTCAAACAAGTAAGCTCCATGTCCGCTCTAGGAGAGAGTCGCAGGCTATGCGTCAGTATATCCGGCCCCCACGTTCAGAGCCCAGCAAACTTTACGTGGGTATTCAAAAAGCTAAACACCGTAAAAGAAACGGGCCTCATTCCCCTAAAGAGCCCCCAATTCAGCAGCGTTGGGTAGGACGAGTACGGAGAGGCTGCTAAAATCTTAGGGCCAATGGAAGCTGCCTGGATCACGAAGAATTATGGCGACCATCTGTACCTACAATGCGCGTACACTTGCATCCGAGTCCTCAATAGAAGACTTGACAACGCAGGCGAGAAAGATAAGGAAGGTACAACGTCATCGGACTGGCTGAGAGACGCCATCTTTTCAACTCCGTGTATGACAAAGGAGAAGCACCGCCCATCGGAACATGCCACAGTAGAGGAGTCGGCGGCGTCGGTGTTTTCGTCAACACGAGTTTCTCCATGAACATCGATTCATTCGAACAACCCACAACTGGAATCGACGTTTGCGATTAAAAAGATGTGGATCAATACCGGCTTTAACAATCTTCGTCGTTTACGCGCCGACATCAAACTTTGACGAAGAAGAAGTTGAAGCGTTCTACATGACTTGCAGAAGTTCTACAGAAAAAGACCATACATTCTTCAGGGTGATCATTGGAGATTTTAACGCCAAGATCGGACCAAGAAAAACGTCTGAAGAACGTCGCATAGGGAACCAAGGGGATAGAATGGAACAAACAGAGTCAGCGGTTCGCTGAGTTTATTATGGTGACCAATACTATCCATGGTAACTTGCAATTCCAAAAGCCGCAACCTCAACGCTGGACGTGGGAGTCTCCCAATGGAGAGTACCATAACGAAATAGACCACGTCATAGTAAATAGAACGTTTTGCCTAACCGATGTCGCTGTTGTCCCAAAATTCTTCACGGATCGGGCCACCGCCTCCTTCGTGCGAGATCCCATTTCTCGCAGAAAAGAGAAAAAAGCCGATAAATTCAAAAACTGAAGTCCCAGAACCACCATTCATTAGTCGGCTGTATGGAAGATGCCATTGTCGACAACATCAACGAAGAATGCGATCGGCTCATCCAACGCCTTCACGCTAGCGCTATGAAAGCTGAGAGTTCGAAAGTCACCAAGAGACGTCTGTCTCCAGAAACACTCGAGCTGATACGCCAGCGTGGAATCGCACGAGCGACAGGCAACCACGAACTATCGTCCGAACGTGCAAAACAATACAGACAGGCGATAAAAGAAGATGTTAAAGAGAGAAAAGCAGCAGTAATGGTCGAAGCTGCAGAGGCTGGGGAAGAGCATTCGCAAAGCTCACCGAAGATTCGCCAATTATAAGACCAAGATGATTGCACTCCGACGCCCTGACGGAGCAGTTACAACATCCAGAAAGGCAATGGAGAAAATCACTTACGATTACTACTCAGATCTCCACGATAGCCACATCCACCTTCCGTCATAATGGAGAATGGATACGTTGTACCACCGGTTCTCCATTCCGAAATTCGACAAGCCATTTCGTCGATGAAAAATCGAAAAACACGAGGTCCGAAGAGGATAAGATCAAACACCTGAAGAGCCTTCCGCCAGTCCTCGTAAACACACTAGCTCGGCTCTTCACACGTTACCTGTCTGAATGCAAGGTCCTAGTCAGTGGAAGATCGGCAATACCGTGTTATTGCTCGGCAACGACCGCTCAATCTACTCGTCGTCTGTCGTCTACAAACATTTCACTCGAGTCATCTCAAACAGGATTGAAAGAACACTGGACGAAGGACAGCCAGGTGAGCAAGTAGGATTTCGAAAAGCATTTAGCAGAATAGACCACGTCCACACGATAACAAAACTCATTGAGGTATCGCGAGAGGACAAAAGACCGCTTTGTCTCACTTTCATCGATTTGAACAAGGCATTTGACTCAATTGAGATATAAGCAGTCATGGAAGCCCTTAACAGTCGAGGAGTCCCTACTCAGTACATAAAGATTGTTCGTGGGCTGTACAAAAATTTCACAACCAAGATATCATCATTCTGCAACAATGTTAACATTGACGTCAAAGAGGGGTTAGGCAAGACGAGACCATCTTGCCAAAATTACATACCGCCACCCTCCAGAACGTCATGCGAACATTGGAATGGTTTAATATGGGAGCGAAAATCGATGGTCGACCCGGCAGTTACATCATCCTCGCTTTGCTGGTGACATCGCCCTTATAACACCAAACATTAGCCAAGCGGAACGTATGCTTTCCACTTTAATAAAGCCTATGGAAAGATTGGTCTTCGCCTAAATCTAACAAAAACGATGCTCATGAAGAACGGATTGGTTTCGCGTGCCCCATTCATGCTCAACGGAACGAATATCTCCGAATGCTCCAGTTTTATCAACCTAGATCGTGAAATCAATATAATGAACGACCTAGCTCCAGAGCTGAGCAGAAGGAAACGAACGGCCTGGCGAGCTTTCAAGAGCATCGAGGATGTAGTGAAGAAAATAAGGAACACCCGACTCCATGTTCACCTTTTTCGACTCAGTGGTACTTCCTGCCCTAAAATATTCGTCAGAAACTTGGTCGCTGCGTACGCAGGATGAAAGATCACTCAGCGTTATCGAAGGCGCAGTCGAAAGGACGATGCTAGGTGTATCTCGTTTCACACAAGAAAGGAAGGTTTCCGAAGCTCCGACCTACGAGAACGATCAAAAATCAAACATGCCGTTTTTTATCGCAAGCAGTCGAAGATAAGGTGAGCAGGACACGTAATGCGTATGAACAACAACCGATGGACAACAGCCATTAGTGACTGGATTCCTCGGGATGTTAAATGCACTGCAGGAAGACCACCGACTCGATGGTCGGAGTTCCTCACGAAAAGCGTACAAGAAAGACATAATGCTCGACGAGTCCGTAGAGCGAGCAGAACCCTACTGGGCCACTCTTGCACGCCACAGGGTAAAATGGAAGATTTACTGGCTCCTGTTCGAGTCAGTCGACGATCAACGGGACTACAGGTGATACAGGTGAGGTGATAGGTGAGGTAACGACAGCGGCCGCATTGCGACACCCGAAAAGACTCGCAGGAGTGGGACTGTGTTCAAGCGCCGTAACTCTTCGCAGAATGCGAATTTCGTCGCGCAAACGCAATATTAAATATCTAAATATTATGCACACGAGTTAGAGTAGCGGACGAGTTGTCTGGAGCAACCTCGGGGGAACGGGATTTTCTTTGCGCCGACGCCATTTTAAGCCGACTGTCAGTACTAGCGGGCGAGTTGCTGTAGTGCGGACGAGTTACTATAGCCACGATGGAGCTTTCCGGCCACTAACGAGTTTTCCGCGAAAAACGAGGAAAACGCGATTTTCGCAGCGACGACGCCATTTTTTACTATGAGGGAGCGGATGGGTAAGTGTAGCGCGGGCGACTTTTCTGTTCGCGAGTCCAAAAATTGCCGAAACAACAGGAAAGCGCGGCAAAACGTTGCACGAAGCTTTAGCCTGAGTCTTAGGGGGGAGAGAAAGTAGCACGTGGCAACAAAGTCGCGCAATTTGAACTACTCGCCGAGAGCCCCTCTAAAGTCGCTGAAACCTCCAAAAACACAAAAAAGACAAAAAAGCGCGGTAGATCGAAAGTGTGCAAAAAACGCGAAAATCGCCGAAATCTCGAAAAAGTCGCCAGGTCGGCGGAACTCGTGGGTAAGCCTAAGCCTAAGCCTAGAGCCTACCTAGACCTTGACCAAGACCTAGACCTAGACCTAGACCTAGATCTAGACCTAGACCCTAGACCTAGACCTAGACCTAGACCTAGACCCTAGACCTAGACCTAGACCCTAGACCCTAGAGCTAGACCTAGACCTAGACCTAAACGGCGAACGAAAATGAAACGCAATGAGATAATATGAAATATTAAAAAGTAGATAATGTATTATGAGAGTATAGATAATGGAGATGCGCTCTATATTATGTATACGCGGAGGAGGAGCGCGGACCAAGTGGACATCATCCAAAGCTGTTCTTTCCAAGTGTTTTGTTTCACTACACCTAGCTTTAATTACCCACGTTTGAGTTCTAACATCTCTCCGAATCAACTAGTAGAAAGACCGAGCGAAGGATTCGTCGCCGAAAATACACCTCCCTCTGATCCACATCGTGTAGCGGCAGATCGCATTAAATTTCACTTGATCGCATTAAAAGAAACAAAAATCAATAAGACCGACATACGTCAACTAAACAACGGGACCCCCTGTGATCCGTGGAGAAAAGGGCCCATCACGAAATGTCGACGGCGTTGGCTTTGTCGTCCACCCGTCTCTTCTCTATCTCGTCGATTTATACGAGATCCTTTTCCCCTTGCATAGCCGTCCTTCGTCTTCAAATGTCACATCATAAGAAGACCACTATCACCAACTGCTACTCATCGACCGACGCACCTGATGAGTACGAACTAAATGCGTTTTACTATCAGTTGGAGGAAATCATCCGCAATGACAAAGAATTTGTTGCGGAGACTTCAACGCTAGAATAGGAAAAGCCAACGTGAGCTAGCACAGGATCGGAAATTTTGTGCGAAGAGAAAGAAATGAGAATGGAAACCCTCTCGCAGGGCACTTGTCAGCAGCACGTCCCTTCCATGGAAACTCGTTTTTCCAGAAGAAAGAAAACCGCCGCTGGGCATGGGTGTCTCCTGACAGCATGACTCAAGCGGAGATCGACCACATTCTGACAAACAGAACATGGTGCCCACTTGACACATCTGTAGCCCCCGTCATTCTGTACTGGTTCCGATCACCGCCTTCTTCGCGCGAAGATTCGATTCAGCCACAAGCTGAAAAAAGAACTCTCTTCTTCGACCACGACGAACAAGTTCAGCTGTATACGACGAGAACATTCTGAACGAAGTCCTATCCAGACGTGACCGGCAGATTAAAGAGAACCCGACCGAAGACTACCAACTGCTTGTCGAAGGACTGAAAAACTGTGCCGAATTTGCCTCAGTTCCTCAAGCAAGAAGATCGGATTGCATCTTCGTCACTACTATGGAGTTGCTCGAAAGGAGAAGGAAGCTGAAGCTTGATCCTACTGCCACACGTTTAACAATGCTACTAACAAATGCCAGCTGCAGAATGGCTTTGCAAGAAGATCTACAACCGTACAAGCAAAAGAAACTACTGGAAGCAGCAGAGAAAAGAAGCAGTCTGAAAAAATGCCGTCAGAACTTGTGTGGTTATAATGGTCCGCTGTTAGCCCTGATGAACGAAGATGCGGTCGTCAAAGTTCCCGCCATGATATGGAATTAATAGCAGAAACGTCCTATACCAACCTTTTCCGTTCTACAATACCCGTCCCGGACCCTAATATCACCGCCGGAGAAAAATCACTTGGAATTCTTCCGTCGGAGGTCCGAGTTGCGATAGAAAGCATGAAAAGAGGCACAGCTCCAGGACCCCATAATATTACCCCCGATTTCCTTATAGCTGGTGACCACAATTTACATGTACTTCCCGCAAATCGCAGGATAGCCTACCTTCAAAGGGAAAAAATCCTAGACCAGTGGAGGACGTTGCGTACGGTCATCCTGCATAAGAAAGGAGACCGAAGGGATCTTCGTAACTATCGTCCCATATGCTCGTTGAGTGTACTCTACAAGCTCTTCACGAAGATTATCCTCATGCGCATATCAAGGGCATTGGATGAGGCGCGACCAGTCGAGCAAGCAGGGATTTCGGAAAGGATTTTGCTGTGTGGACCACATCCAAACCGTGTCCAGGGTCATCGAAGTTTGTCGGGAACACCACTTGCCTCTAGTCCTAACCTTTGTCGACTGCGAAAAAGCGTTTGACTGTGTCGAAATGAATGTAATCCTATCAGCGCTCGTCGACCAAGGAGTGGACCCGTCCTATACAAAAAATTCTATGCGACTGCTATCGGAACTGCACTCCGAAAATACAGCTTTTCCATCGACCTCTTACCATACCCATAGGAAAAGGGGTTCGACAGGGCGACACAATATCGCCAAAGCTGTTATGTGCCGCACTACAGTGGATAATGAAGTCACTCGATTGGGATGAGAAAGGCATATGTATTGCTGGTAAATTCCTATCAAGCCTTCGTTTTGCCGACGACATTGTCATCTCAAGTACTAGAGAAGCAGATATGGTGATCAATGAGCTGAACGAAGCGGGGGAAAAAGTTCGGACTTCGTATAAATCGAAAGAAGACCCAGTTCATGAAAAACCCAGGGTGCGAAGGCGTAAAAAAATTGAATTGGATGGCTCTTTCGTTGCAGAGGGCACCTCGTACGTATACCTTGGGCAATCAATTAACATGGAAAACAACATGAAGGAGAAAATAGATAGAAGAAGGAGAGCAACTTGGGCTGCATTCGGGCCTCTCAAAGAGGCCACCGACCAACTGAAGGGCCCGAAAATCCGCACTCACCTTTTCGATTCTACGGTCCTCCCAGCGCTCTGTTATGCTGCAGAGACGTGGGTTGATACTCCAACCACGTCAAGAATGTTTCACACTACTCACAGAGCGCTTGAGCAACATCTTCTGATATAACCGGCACTCTCAATATCTAGCCGGAATGCGAAGCTCTGACCTTCGAAATCTGTCACATCTTCGAGATCCAGGAGATTATACTTCCATAACGAAACATAGATGAGCCGGTCAAATAATGAGATGAACGGACGACAGATGGACGAAAAGAACACTAGAGTGGACTCCAAGAGAATGCAAACGTCCCTCAGGGCGAGTACCTACACATTGGGCGGACGTGTTCGTAAACAAAGTTAATCAGCTGTACCCGCAGCTGCAGTTGTTTCACAGATCACGGTACGACACTGGCAATCGCAACCATGCTCGAGCAAGACCACCACCATGGACTACGATAGCGGGAGAAAAGAAAGAATGGCATATGTGCTGGGGCCCGCACAGCTCGTGAAGACGGACCGTCCAAGCATCCAAGTAGGTAAGTAAGCAAGTAAGTAAGTACACATAGCTTTTCTTCTACAAGGGTTTTTACAATCATTAAATGGATTGTCCAATGCATATTACGTCGTGCGTCAGCTGGGAAACGCCTGCTCAAAAGTGTCATTTCGAATGTGGTAAATCCAGCGGGGTCGTGCAAATGACGAAATCTATGCTTTCATTTGGAAGCTTAGATAAGAGCGAATCGTCCCTGTCATCCTACAAGAAACCCACTGATATAGTTGTTTACAGCTGAAGGGTGGAGCCCTGACTATCGTGGTCGTCTCTCATATTACATGGTTGCTGAGCATAGTTCTTTGAAGAACCCAAGATAGCTGAGCTTTGGTTCTCCCAGGTGTTCCCATAGGCAGTTTGCCGAATGTGTTTTAGACAAGCTATCGATTGATTAGTAAATAAAAAAGAGAGAAAGGCTTCCAGCGTTGATCATTTTCTGAGAGGTGCACCATGCATTCGACTTCATCAAGCATCACTAGTGGAATATCTATCTTATCTATATATCTGATTGAATGGATATCTGGCATATATATGTCCACTTACGAGTACCCAGATGTATCCAGTAAGTTCTACTATCCTAACAGACACGTCTCGTACCAATTTTCCGTCCCCGGAAGAACTAAACTGGGTGAGCCAGGGGTGCAGGGACGGATCCATGGGTTTTGCAGACACCTCAAATTGCTGCTCTTTACGTGCCTCTATACGTGCCTCGGTTACAAAAGATGAGATAAAAATGTCTATGTTACAAATTTTTTTATTTCTTTGTTTAATACGACTTTTCTTCACATCTACTGCGCGGATGCCAGTACATCTCATATTCGATTCGACTTCCGGTATTCATCATGAGCCAAGGTCTTCCCACTTTTACGTGTGACTTCGGCTGCAGCGTGAGGAGTTTCGTTTCACCCTTGAATGTCGTAGAATGCTGATCGAATCGATTCTCATTGGTGTCCTTAGATAGCTAAGCTAGAGCCTTCCCACTTAAATTGCAAAAAGTTTCTCTTCAGACAAGACCGGTGTTAATTTCCCGATCATGGAATAATGTGAGGTTTGGTGAGCCCATGGCGGGATCGGACCAGTACAATGCTCGTGATGACTCGCATCACTGCCACTGCGCTATCAGTTTTATATGTTGCAAAACACTCTACTGAAAAAAAAACTGTCGAGGGCAATACACTTTGCAGGCCTTGCCTCTCCACTCAAATAAGGTATACACTTTATCTCCGAAATTATAGGCCGAAGATAACGTGTTGGGCGCGACTAGCGCTTAGCCGCTATTAATAGCTATTAATTTTGCATAAACCATGTATTGATTTTGGCTGTTACACACGGACATTCTCACATCGAAAACAAATTTTCGCACTTTAGTTGAAAATGGAGTTTGATGCTTTAGTTTAAATTTATGCCCTGTGCGAAGGATGTTCCTCGCCGCTGTTCGGGAAATAATGACTTCCGCGACTTTTTTACACCATACTGATTTTCTGAACAAATCATAGCAAACGACAAGGTGATAAGGCTCATTGCAAATTACTTCTGAGCTACCACTTTAATTTAAAATTTCGCTTGCGAGTATGGCATGAGAAATCTGGTGGTTTGCCAAACCCACTCATTTCTATGGTTCGACATCCAGCCGTTGCCTTCGCATAGCAGCCCAGCAGCCTAGCGATTGAGTGTTTAATCGTCTTTAAAATTATTGTGGACATAGCTACGTGTCTATTTTTAATTCTTCGTTGATTTTTTTCTTTATTGTTCTACAATAGCTTCATTAAGTAGCCCTCTTCCTTCCTTTCTGCTCGAAGTACTTGACGAGGTCAGCTCGTTCACCGGCTTCTTAACACTTGCATACACCGTCTCAGTTCCAGGAATATACTTTTTTTGGATCAAGCGAATATTCGAACAGCGTCTCAGTGCAGATCACTCTCTAAATTTTCACATTCTTATTCAAAAATCTCTTCCAGCTAACTAATATAGTCGCAAAGAAAGCGATTCACAACGAAGCTAAGTGGACACGTGTGCAACAAAATATTTACGAACGGCTGTGTTGTGGAATTTTCCACTTGGGTCGCTCAAATGTGTTATTGTTTTGCTGTCCTTCAATGTTACCGATGAAATGTGATGGAATCCGACCTTGTTCTTATTAGCATCCGCGTAGCGAAATCCAAGCATTGTACCAGAAGTACGTCCAATATAATCGCATTTGGTATGGGACCACCCATCGTCAATATAGAATTAGTCAGATGGCGCTGTGCACAACGTTGCTTGAAAATCTGAACGATGTTGATCTAGACGATTCTTGTATAAACAAATATTAGAAACATAACTTCAACGAAGCTGAAATATTTGCAAATCTCTGGACCACAGGTGCCTATAACTATAGCCTCATCTTAACTGGGTTCAATGCCGATTCGGGCTCCCCAGATCAATCCCGTTGACGGGTGATTGCTGATGGCAAAAAAGATCGATAGAACTAGCTGAGAGACAGGCGAAACGAAGGACCCGCATGGTGTGGTGGTGAACGCGTTACTCCCCGGAAAGGACAATAGCGCGTTTGTTCCCCACCATAGGCACCTGCGGTCCAGAGTTTTGCAAATATCTCAGCTTCGTTGAAGTTATATTTCGCAATATAACCTGCCATCAAAAAACAGTAGGCAGTAGGCAAAAAGGTTAAAACAAATAGTAGAGTTAGAAATTAAACAAAAAAATAAAAGCTGTTTTACCAACCCTCTTTCCTTTCTCAAAGTCGCCCTCTGGTATACCAATTTTCATGAACTTTATGAATGAATGGCCGAGTGAAAGTGGCGTATCACCAGTATCAGTCCTATCATCTTGAAAACTGCATAACATCACGTGTTGTTCTTGGGAAATTCATAGACGGCGATCCTCGATGATGACTCATCGTTCATGCTGCTCGACAGTATTAGCCATGATCCCCCGATTATCCAGTCCTCCTTAAACACCATGACTCTCCTTTAACAGTCTTACTTACCTTCTATTCAAAAATGTTGTCTTCGTTTCTTTGAAAGAAAAAATGACTTTCCCACAACTGACAATCGCGCACATTAGTCGGGCAAATAATACATCTCATGATGATCAAACATTGTTATTATGCCTTTTAAAAGTAATATTTATAACAGCTTATTTAGCAGGCTCAGCAAGCGAATACCGGGAAGAATTTCTAGAAGGCGAAGCCACTGAAACGTTTGGTGCAATGGAATGAACCTTATACTGACAATTCATGTTTGCCTGAGGAGAAGACATTGACTTGTTCGCCACAAATACAATTTATATATATATATATATATATATATATATATATATATATACATATGCATAACTACAACTATAAACGCACATCTTTGTCAATTGATGGTCACCAGTCGCTGTGCTCCACGCAATTACAACAAGTCAATTTTTTTCAAAATTTATGCCATTTAGCCCCTCTAGGGCAAAGCGTAGAAGTGCTCTGCAATACGTACTGGCTTGGTCAAAGGCTCAATTACGCGCTTCGTGCGCGCCGAGCCCTCCTCCATTAAGCGGTCGGAAATTTGGTACCGGCGTTCTCTTGTGAAATAAAAACACCTGCTCTATACAGCTCTAAGTTCCCGAAGGGGATTGCATATGACTACTATGCATTCAGCAATCTCTACGATGCTTCGAATGGGCTCGAACACATAGTGATAAAAAAGCTCTTGGTGTTGATCGGCCCCCTGAGGCTTTATGTAGTCGATTTCATCAAGCATCACTAAAGGAGATCAGGCGCATACGTGGCCTGTACTGTGATATAAAGTGGCCTACCGATGTATCGAGCCAGTGTTGATATCCTCCATACAAGTCTGGTACCAAATTATCGACCCCGGAAAAGTGGAAGGCTTCGTGGGCCATGTAAGCGGGGGATCGATCCAACGTGTGCATTGCAAGGAGCCTCCGACCACCAACGGCCAGGTATGCGCAGATATTGCCGAATGTGCAGCAGCGAACGATCAGTGCTCCTCATATCCACATGTTCCATGCTTTAACACAATCGACTCATTTCACTACAGTAAATGTCCACCAGGTAGCGAAAAGATCTCTGACATTTACTTCCCTAGTTTCTATCTCTGCCCTCTGTTTTTAAATCTTTGAAATTGCTCCACAGGTTAATGTGGTGATGGTGCACGTGTCGTCACCATTCTGTGTCCTATAGAGCTCCGTGTCGCCTGGATTCCACATGTGTTGAAGATCCGTCGTCTCTCAATCTGAGTGAATTTTCCTTAATTAATCAAATTTACCGGAAAATAAGTGCAGGCCAATTTTCTTAGCCCATCTGACCTTTTCAAAAGGTAAGTCAACGGACGGGGTCGAACTGACAATCTTCACAAATTAGACGCCTTATCCATTGGGCCACACGGGTACACGTCCAACATCTATATATTGATCTAAATGTCCTTATGAACCGATCTAGTTAAGCTGATATCAACTTATATCAACCTCGCATCACCTCATCAAGGTCATTTCATAAGAATATAGAAGCAAACATGCTGGTCATTTATGCCGAGGTTTATAGTAAGTCGGTGTTTTGAACTGTAATAATGTTGGTGGAAATGCTGCTTTCGAAAAAACAGAACACAATAATCGTGGCGTTTGCAGTTTTCAGAGTAGAAGTGAGACTCATTTCTCAAAGAACACAAGGTAACGACCCTATCGAGCGTCTTCAAAAGTCGGCACTGCTTCTTCTTCTGAGTGTTCACTTAAATGAATCTGTGTGCAATAATATATCTCCTTGCAAATAGTTTCTTTTTTCTTTTTTTTTCCTCCAAACGGTTTACCGCCTCGCGGTGGCTGGGAGGTATTCCTGGGTGTCCGGCTGCAATGTACAGCGGGGGGGATTCATCCTCCTAACAGGGTCTCCCAAGGTGAAAAGGAGCCCGGGGTTTCCATCAGAAAGCCCAGCCAAGAGTAAACCAATACCAGGATCAGCCACTGTCTTGGTACCAAACTAGTCGCATAGTGACAAATCTTTCGCTAACCTACTACTGCGGCTACTACCTGTGGTGGTGACAGCCTGGGGCAGACTTGGGCTAGGCTGACTACAGGAATTCAAGGGCCCGCAATAGCTAAACCAGCAAAACTCCGAAAACATGGGAATTATACTGGGAGGCTCCACAACCAGTGAAGACGAACCAACCAAGTATCAAAGTAACTTTCGCGGCAACTACTTCTGATTTAGGCTGCACGTGGCCTATGTAACAGCTGAGCGCCCTCCAGCATAGTCTCCACTTTTTTCGGAGTTTTACTTGTTTGGGTACTGTGGACCTTTGGATTCCTGAGGTCAGCCTAGCCAAAGTCTGCCCCAGGTCGTCACCACCACAGGCACTTGTCGTCCTTATATAACAGAGGAAGATTTACTACCATGCGACTAGTTTGGTTCCAGGACGATGGCGGAGTATTGGTTTACTTCTAGCTCGGCTTCTTGATGGAAACTCTGTACTCCTTAGCTTGGGAAACCTAGCCATGCTGATGAATCCCCCGCTGTACATCTCAGCCCGGCACCCAGGAACACCTACCAGCAACGATGAGACTTTTAACCGTTTGGAAGAAAAAAAGAAAAAAAGAAAATACTTTTATTAAGACATATTATTGTACACAGACTCATTTACGACAGCGCTTAGGAAAAGAAGCAACGACGATTTTCGAAAACGCTCGATAAGTCCGTAACCTTGTGCTCCATGAGAAATGCATCTGACTTCCACTGTGGAAACTGCAAATACCACGACAATGATGTTCTATTTTTTGAAAGTACCATCTCCGCCAACGTTGTAACAATTCAAAAAATCGAATTTCTACAAACTTCGGCATAAATAATCGGCATATTGATTTCTATGTTCTTAGCGAACTGATATCTTGTTGAGCTGATGCGAAGTTGATATAAGTTGGTATCAGCTCAACTAGAGCAGTTCATAAGGACATATAGACAATTACATAGATACTCAGCCTGCAGCCCGCGTGGCCCAATGGATAAGGCGTCTGACTTCTAATCAGAAGATTGTCGGTTCGATCCCGGCCGTGGTACGACGTTTTGAAAATGTTCGATGGGCCAAGAAAATTGTCCTGCACACATTTTTTCGATAAACTTGATTATTTGAGCAAAATCCGCCCGGATTCAGCGAAGACGGATCGTCAACAGATGTGGCATCCCGACGACACGGAGCTCCGCAGCATACAGAACGGCGACGACACGTGCGACCATCACCACAATAACCTGTGGAACAATTTCAAAGGCGGAAAAACAGAGGGCTTAGAGAGAAATCAGAGAGTAAACAGTGAAACGAGCCCATTTTGTTAAAGCATGGAACATGTGAATTTGAGCAGCGTGGATAGTTCGCAACTGCACGATCGTCAATATCTGCGCATGTCTGGCCGTTAGCTGGAGAAGAGCACAAAACTTTTTAAAACCTTTAAAACTCTGCAACATTGAATGATATTATGAGTGTATATGACAGCGGATATAGGGGGATATCATACACAAAATATCAGCACCATTTTTTAAGAGGTATATGCAGACCTATATAATGATTTGGTTGAGGCAAACATCTATAAAACTCGATATTCTTAGCGTTATAACGCCTAGGGAGAGCCAGTGCATTGAAGTTTTCCTCGAACTTTGTTGCAATCAACACCCTGTCGACATGGATTGCTTTCACATCCGTCGACGTCGACGTATTTCGGATTGACTTTGTCATCGGAAGCTTTGTAGCACCGATCACAAATACGTTTATAAACAGCCTGAAAGTGTCTAATATTCGTTGAATCAGTGCTGAATCCAAGTCATGATTATCATGTATCTGTTTCCGATGTGTCGACAATAATTCCATGACCATAAAGTCTACATAATTCGATCAAAAGGAAGCATGTAAATTGTCGATATTAGCACAGGTGACCGAGAAATCCGGCTCGGCAGTTGGGTCTGAAACGATGGCTTGCACAATGTTGTTGGTGTTATGGTCCGATAAATAAGACGAAGCTTTTGTGTACGGACACGAAACAGCCGCCCACATTCGCCAGATACTGCATTTGCTCCTCTAGTCGGTAACCCATTAGGAAAAACGAAAATTAGGACCGTCATCGTTAGATTATTGAGCTATTACGGCTATACTGCTCTAAGTGGTATCTAAGCCCTTTATCAGGAGGTAAAAGGCTGATAGCAAAACACTTTATTTCGCAATTACTGATGATATGACGAATTTAGCCTTCTTCATAGATGGAAAGTGTAATTTTGAGTGACAACCTCCTCAGTTGTCTAACATTTTGTCAAAATACCAATCATCCAGTGATAAAAAAGTGCTGCAGTAGAAAGTTGGGCTTTGCTTTCTCCACAACAAAACAATTTAGTGATTAGTGGAAACGCTAAGAGGAATTCTATCTCAGAGAGTACTTCGGTACTGTCAAATTCGGCACTGAAATCCGCATTTGTGACAATGTATCACAATAGGGAACTCTATTGAATGCTTTACTATGTAAAAAGCTACAACATGCTGAAAGACTTCGTAATGCACGCCTAAATCCGGTGTCGACTTACACACGCTGAGTTGTTTTGACAACCAGCATATGCTCTCTTCATAGACGACATATTCATGGACGTCAATTTCGCAGTTTTCACCTTGAACGATGAAAGTTCCTCTCCACGTAGGAAAAATAACATTGTAGTTAATATGATTGCCCTCGAAGTTGCTTAAACGTGTCACAGACCAACTAGCAATCTTTCTTGATCAGCAAACCGAAGAATGAGTAGGAGAAAGACAGTTGCAATTTTTTGCCGAATCGCTGCAAGCTCGTCCCATCGTGCTCGCTTAGCTTATCCTCACACCCACTTATCGCTAGCGTTTCACTCGGAACTCTGAAGTCTTATGCGCATCCACAGTATGTTCCTTTCTGCACATAAATCTTGATTCTCATTCGGGATAATGCTAACCAACGGTTGCGAAATAATAAGAAGATTAACTTAGAGTAGTGGTGTGACTGAAAAGGTTAAACCGGCATGTTCACTTTGTACAGTAAAATTGCTTCGCTTCCATCCGAATTCTTGTTTCGTGACGATGAATACGTTTCGAAAACTTAACTGGATCGGCAGAGTTCATAATTCTCACAATCGCCTTTGTATTCCGCGTATCTCATAATATGTTGTCTCATAAATCGCGCATGAAGGCGCGTGAACACGTAGAACCTTAGGCGCTTTCTTTTCATGTACTATATTTTTTCGACATACTTGTTCCTTTTTTGAAGCAAAGCCACCAATCGCAGCAACTTCACATTCTTAGCTTTGTTTTTTTCGTCTTCCATCCTGTAACTGCTTGATTTCAGCGGCAAAGCATTTCCTCTGGAAAATTCGTACCAGTATGTTTTTAAAGCTCACGAACCCGCGCAGTGCATCCTTTAATGCGCAATTTTTAGCCGTTTATGAATTCTCGAAAGGACGTCGGTCTGATTTACTCACCGACCGTAACACGCATCTTGACGCTGTCGTGACAAGTAGAACTGTATGGTGGGTCGATGAGAATCAATACGAGACTTAAAAGTTTCCTATCTTTCAAAAACCATATCAACCTTCATCTTCAAGGACATAAATTGCGCTCATAAAGTTCGGTTCAGGTTGTAAAAAATCACGTTATTGTTTTTGCTTTCAAGTTTTTTTTAGGAAGTAAGAATTTGCTTAGTGCAAGAAGAAGTATTAGTATCTAAAGCTAGACGACGGCAGCAAAAAAGGATAGAGCGTGCGACATTGATTAATTTATAAAAATTCACTACGGATGTACAGGGTCGTTTAGCCCAGTGGATACAGGTGCACTGCAGAACACATGGGATCGATCCTGGGCCTAAAGCACACCAAGCCCTCCATACCTCCGTGGTCTGCAAATTAGCTACCAGACCTATCTGGGAGGGTAGCAGCCTTAAGTCGATACATTGGTAGGCCACTGAAAATCACAATACATGCCATAGATGCACTTAATCTCCTTTTGCGGTGCTCGATGAAATCCAATCCATTAGGCCTCAGGAGCTGATCAACGCCAAGAGCTTTTTTAACACTATGTGTTCGAACCCCCTTGGAGGCATCGTTGAAATGGCTGAATGCGTATTCGTCATATGCATTCTCCTTCAGGAACCCACAGTTGTTTTGAGCAGATGTTTTCATTTCGCAAAAAAACTTACGTACTATTTTCTCGGCCGCTTAATGATGGAAGGTACGAACGACGCGCGTAATTGAGCCTTTGACCAAGCCAGTGCGTATTGCAGA